>JAJAQA010000006.1:713956-963956 GCA_021464565.1 Rutilus rutilus | reverse complement strand
AAATAAAAAAATATGTTATTTGAACAATTACACCCTCTTGAGCCATCAATGTGGCAATATTTGATTTTTATGAATTATATAGAATTTCAAGCACCACAGAAGTGCTCGTCCCCACAGTCATGTACAGAGGGAAAATGCTTTATTTTGAGGTCAATAACAGATTTTTACACCATTTAAAATACAATAATGTATACATAACTATCAAATATATTATGTAAATGATATATATAAAAAAAATGCAGAATACATATTATAAAATTTATAATGAAAGTAGTGGTCCCCTGGAGTTGTGTCACTGGTGTTACTGTTAAACAAAAATCTCTTATTTTGAAATAAAAATCACACTGCTATAGCTTATGTTTGTATGCAGGCCTACGGAATTTATATTCACAATACTTAATAACTAATATTATTTTATTGCATTTATATTAGTTGTTTGAAGAGTTGCAAAAAAGCGGTCGGTCTTAACACAAGTTTCAGCCGGCAAGTCGGTCGGACTAAAAGGGGGAAAAAAATAAATAATTGGGTCGGTAGGCTACTAAACTGACAGGGTCGGTTGGGTTACGGCAAACAATAATATTTTTAAGGATGGCCTTAGACTATTGTAACTCACTTTATTTTGGGCTATCTCAGGCCTCTCTCTCTCATCTACAGCTAGTTCAAAACGCAGCGGCTAGACTTCTCACCGGGACACGCAAATATGAGTCGATCACCCCTATTTTATTCAAACTCCACTGGCTACCTGTCACATTCAGGATTGATTTTAAAATGTTACTATTTGTGTATAAAGCTCTTAACAAACCGGCCCCCCAATATCTGACCAATCTCCTCTGCCCGTACACTCCATCTCGTACTTTGAGATCCAGTGATTCTCATCGTCTTCTCATCGTGCCCAGATCCAGACTTAAAAAACGAGGCGACTGCACTTTTGCGACTGCAGGCCCAAAACTTTGGAACAGTCTATATATCAGACTAGCTCCCTCAATTTCCATCTTCAAAACATCCTTGAAAACTTTTAATACCCCTTGACACAACTATTGTTTTGTTTTTTAATTGTCCTGTTTCTGCCCTGCATTTTATCTATTGCCCTGTACAGCACTTTGGTCAGCCTTGGCTGTTTTTAGTTTTGCGTTATAAATAAATATTGTATTTTTTTTAGAATTAAGTTAATACCTTTGAGTCACCTGGGATAAAACTCCCCCTGCTACCCTCATTTGCATTTGTAAAGCTCACAGCAATCTCATTTACATGTTAAAGCATTAGAGGGAGGGGGGTCACGGGGCAAGCAAGTCCCACGTCAATTTCTGACAATTTCCGACAGTTTGCAGTGTTGCCTGTAAATTGCCGTTTGCAGTCGTAAACCTGAACTTCCACGACAATCTACAGCGCCGGTAACTGTCGAAAATCCCACTTTTCATGCAGTGTTAATGTGCTACATGTACTTTCATTAAAACAGAGATAGGAGATTTTATCTCTATCACACCAAATTTAATTACTAAAAGTCTCTCTCAATAATTAAAATAAATGCTATAATTAATGTAAAAAAGTGTAAACCTCCATGTTGTACATTAAAATAGTTTTATGCACAGCTTGATTATTTCTTATGTAATGTAAAATATACATATTTATTGAATGAAAAGTTTCTTTGTTCCCTGTGTATGCTCTGTAGAGTGTAGATACACTTCTGGAAGACGTCCTTGGCTTTCTAACCACCAACTGATCTGTAGTCTCTGCAGAAACCCCCTGAAACCGAAACTTTATAAGTATATTTTTAATTAACTGTCAGTAATTTGCTAAACTAATGTATATGCCATGTTTGCAGAGTGTCTGTGCATGCCGTAGTTGGTGCTACTGTCTGCATCTGCATCATGCTGAAGTGCTGTTTGAAAAAGCATGGCAACCAGATGATTGCATAAAGCTTTTCCTGCAGTACATGTGCATGACGAGCTAGTGAACTCAACAGGCACTGTGTCAACATCCAAAGTGATCTAAAGTAAAAGACAAAATCCAATATCAGTATATTTTAATATAGCAAGTTTAATACTAGACTATAGAACATTCATGAGAACATCATGACAAAAAAAAGATTTTATAGGAGAAATCCCCTCAAAATAGAAAATTGCAACCGCAGTAAGAAAATAACAGCTTCCCCTTTCACTGTAAGCTTTATAGCTTCAATACAGTACTGCATCACTTTTGAAAAGTGCAAGTAGGCGTAGAAAATCTGAACTTCTAGTGTAAGGGTTTAGTTTTTATCATAACAGGTTTCACAGACAAGACATTATAAAATTCACAGTCTCAGACTAAAATACATGTTTGAGCTGTTTTAACTGAAAGCATATCTTAAAATAGGCCAGTGTCATTGTTTTGTCTCAAGATGCACACCAGTAAGGTTTTTCTTTCTAAGGCATATTTATTAAAGAAGAAAAGCTACTTAAACGTTCTAACTGAACTGAAGCCCAATCCAGGCTAAACCCTGTCTGTGAAACCAAGCCTTCATTTCTTATCAAACCTGCAGAGAATGTGTCTCCTCACGCTTCCTCATCGACCTATAACACCTACACCTCACGATAATCTCCCTGTTTCTCACACTCGCAGAGGTGGCCTTTCCTATGTTTCACCCGTTTCATTTGAAACAGGCCCCGCCCTCCGAGGGGGGCCCCAACAGACCAGCAAAATCCCATTCATTTTCTCCATAGGATATTGATTTTCAGCCATAATGTCTAAACCATCCAAGGTAGATTGACCAGGAGCTACGAGGTTGAGAAACTAAAGTTTCTGCTCCTATAAAAGCCACAAGGTATAAAAATCAACCTTGTTATTTGCGATCTTCTGGAGAAATATTACACTACCCATAATTCTAAGCAAAACACTGACGTCTCTGATTGGTCGAACTTGCGGCGCGGTTACCATGGCGATGTTTACCGGCCACTCAAACGGCGATCTGAAGTAAATAAATACCGGTAGTTTATGTGTTTATACCTTTGCCTTTTTTGCCGTTAGGTTAAAACATTATTTTGAGCAGGAAAATAATTTGAATAGGAAATGAAACGTACATATGCCAGTGGTGCTGAAAAACTAAAGATATCAGACAACAAAAGAAAAGCTTTATTCAGTCTACCAAAAGTGACCTCTTTCTTTGGTCCAGCATCTGTAAAGTTAACCCTACCGGCGACAGCAGCGGCCGAACCCCCGTCACAGGATGCTGGCCGAAATAAAGATCATCCGTCTTCAGCTCAAACTGCTGGCAATAATGATGACCAAACATTGTTAGAACAAGAACATGACGATGAAGTTCCTGCCGCTGAGACGGGTGAGGGAGATGCCAGGGGGAAAGCCCCGTTTACAGAGACAGACCCGGGGTGCTGGCCAGAGCATGTTGCCGATGACCAACGAACTGATATTGTGAGGAGCGGTCCCGTTCAGATAGAGGAGTTTAACTTCCCACAAAGCCAATCACACCGCCGTTTTACCAAGGACAGATATTTCATGAAGATGAAAAATGGAGAAAAGAATCAATTAACCCTCTGGGGACCAAAAACGCGCCGGCGCGTTTTGCTCGTTTTTTTTTTTAGCAATGAAAAATAAACACAAAATGCTCTGTTAATTTTGATCTTTAATTTTCGTGTTATACATCAATCGATCCTGTTCAGTTTCTATTTTTTTTCTGTATACTCACAATAAAAATAAAGTGTTTTGCTTTTTGACAAATAAAGAAAAACTAACATGATGCTATTTCTGCCTTCTCTCTGTCAGTAAACTCCCATTTGAAACGCGTTCGAAAATGATCTATAACTCCGCGAAAATTCAGTCAAACAGGCAAACAGACCCACGGGCATAAAGCTTGAGATCGCAGCTTTTAAATGAAGTAATTTATATAAAAAACAAATATTATCAGCTTCTGTAATCTGTATAAAAAGAGAGCGACTCCAGTCGAGCTCATTACGAGCTCATTGACTTTAATTCGTTCACGCCTACTCACGGAGCTCGCTATTCACAACATAATGTGTTAAGCCATCTATGCAAAACAGGTAAACGCCCCCAAGCAAATGCATTAAACGCTTCAAGTTTCATCATTTCGTCACCTGCGCGTTGGGAAGATGACACGGTACACCGGTGCGGAAGCCCTTCAGCTCGTCCTGGATACTAGCGACGAAGAGTCCAGATTTTCATCAGAAGAGGAGCGCGACTACTCTGATGACGACCGTTTGTATTTTGAAGAGCGACTTGATCCAGCCGTGGATAGAATTTCGGATGAGTAAGTATTTATTCTTACTTGCATTAGTTGACAAGCTATTCAAAACATGAGCTTACATATTATACTGGGTGGACTTGCCATCCAGAGTACTGACATTTTATATCTACCTATTCAACACGATCTAATGAATGCGGAAGAGGATTAGGGCCAGGCAATAATGAAAAAAATAAAACCATCTCGAGATTAAAGTCATTATAATGCGAGATTAAACTCGTTAACTTTCGAGAAAAAAAGTCGAAATACAATCTTGAGAATAAACTCATTAAATATTGAGAATAAAGTCGTTGTGTTTCGACAAAAAACTCGTTAAATTTCGAGAAAAAAGTCGAAATACAATATTGAGAATAAACTCATTACATTTCGAGAATAAAGTCGTTGTGTTTCGAGAAAAAAACTCGTTAAATTTCGGGAAAAAAACTCGAAATACAATCTTGAGAATAAACTCATTAAATTTCGAGAATAAAGTCGTTGTGTTTCGAGAAAAAAAGTCAAAATGAAATGTAGAGAATAACGCATTGGATCAGTGTTCAAGCCTACTGATAGAGGACATGGCAGAGTTGGATCACTTAGTCAAGCTATATTTTAGACTTTCTTTCAGTAACAAAGAATAGAACATTCTTAGGTCGGCTAGGTCTTTTTAGAAGAAAAAATCAGTCCAATTTGCGCGATGTACTCGCTTTTGTCCAACATGAAATTCAACGAGGTTTCGTGGTTTCCCAGGATACCATAAGACGCATTATTAAACTTTTTGATCCTCAATGTGTGGAATTTCGACGAAGGAGAGTAGGCTACACTTGCGCTGGCCCAAATGCACTCTGGCATATAGACTGTGGACAGCTATGATAAATTAAAACCGTACGGCATTGCCATTAATGGCTGTATAGATGGTTACAGTCGTTACATTCTGTGGATGGAGGCGTACACAACCAACAACGATTAATAATGCATCTTATGGTATCCTGGGAAACCACGAAACCATCGATGAGGCTAGGCTATGCAATGAACACTGATCGAATGCGTTATTCTCTACATTTAATTTCGACTTTTTTTCTCGAAACACAACGACTTTATTCTCGAAATTTAATGAGTTTATTCTCAAGATTGTATTTCGAGTTTTTTTCTCGAAATTTAACGATTTTTTTCTCGAAACACAACGACTTTATTCTCGATATTTAATGAGTTTATTCTCAAGATTGTATTTCGACTTTTTTCTCGAAATTTAACGAGTTTAATCTCGAATTATAATGACTTTAATCTCGATATTTAATGACTTTAATCTCAAGATTGTATTTCGACTTTTTTTCTCGAAATTTAACGAGTTTAATCTTGAATTATAATGACTTTAATCTCGAGATAGTTTTATTTTTTTATTATTGCTTGGCCCTAATCCTCTTCCGTACATGAAAGTGCATATCTATACCATGAATTTAATATCTCGTACCATTTCAACGTCAAAAATGTTTTTTTTTTTTTTTTTTGTGTACATATGCTACACCCCTTGGTTAGGAAATTTGTATTTGTATGTGTAGCCTAAATGATATGTTTAGATCATTATGTATGAAAGATAGAATTTAGAAATTATTTTAGAAAGTAGGTGTTTAGATTATATTTTGACTATATAAATGCTGCCTCATTATCATTAACAATGCATGCTCGCAAATATCAGTTGTAAATGTGTGTAAATGTGCTGAAATGTGTAAATATACCCAGTTAATGAAGTGCACAAATGTGTTAGGCTAATGTTTGCGGTGTGCCTCTCCGGTAATGGCCCATTGACACGCATATAGGCTTATTGCACGCGTCTAAAATTATTTACATCAGTAATTCATTATAGACTAATGCTACTATAGTTATATTTATGTAATAATATTCTTCAACTTTTTTAAAAGGAATGTAGCTTCATCACTACCTCCGCCTGCAACTCGGAGTGCGCTTAGCAACACAGTCAGAAATCAGAAAGAGTAAGTACATATTTACCCACTATTTTACAGGTGTTAGTCCAATTTTGTTTATACTTAGTGTTAATAATATGAGCCTGTATGACTTTATTATTTATTTTTGGAGATTGGTTGATGTTACATATGTTTTGTAACTTTTTTTAAAAGGAATGTAGCTTGTTCACTCTCGCCTTCCACTGCAACGAGGACACGCAGCAACAAAAATCAAAAAGAGTAAGTACATATTTACCTACTATTTTACAGATGTTAGTTACATTTTGTTTATATACACTGATGATACAAATGTAGCCTATATGTGCCTGTGTGGCTTTGCAACAAATGTGTTGTTATGCATGCACAATATAACAATTATTGATTGGTAATGTTAATATAAAAGGTCACATATATGTAATATATGGTCACATTTGATTTGCTTAGAGCCCGCATCAACGGGGCATAAGCATTTACTGTGAGATACCTGCCTTTACTTTTGTTTTTACAAAATTACAATAAAACAGATTGAAAAACAAAACATTTGAATCTCCTCATTCTTTGTTCAGGCTGCCTCACTGATGGTCCATTAGCACTTGTCACACCCCTGGTCTGAATCTCATTAATATTGATGACCCATTACCACTCCCACGCATAAACCTCTTCTGACAAAAAAACTGTTTTACAAAGTTTAAATCAATGTAGTGTTTCATGTGAACAATCAGGCAGGATGATTTTCATATAATTTTGAAGCTAGAACTCAAAGGGACAACATCAATTAGTCAAAAGTCTTGTGGACACATATTTATTATGTGTTTTGTGTTCTTAAATCAGCAACTTTCATTTTATTTTTTTCCAATAACCACGCATAAACATTATTCTCTTAAAAATACAAACATCTACATGCACGTTGCTCGCATATTATGGCCCATATAGTAGGATATAGTAGGATGTCCTGTTACTTTATCCTCTACAGTAAAAGACCTGGGTGTTATACTCGATTGCAACCTGTCTTTCAAAAATATTTCATATGTTACAAAAACCGCCTTTTTCCACCTTAAAAAACATTGCTAAGCTACGTAATATGCTATCAGTTTCTGATGCAGAAAAGTTAGTTCATGCATTCATGACCTCGAGACTAGATTACTGTAATGCTTTATTAGCCGGTTGTCCTGCATCCTCAATAAACAAGCTACAGTTAGTCCAAAATGCCGCCGCTAGAGTTCTTACTAGATCAAGAAAATATGATCATATAACACCGATTTTATCATCACTGCGTTGGTTACCTATAAAGTTCCGTATTAATTACAAGGTACTGCTACTGACTTATAAAGCCCTAAACGGCTTAGCTCCAGTCTATTTAACGGATCTTCTATCGCCCTATAATCCATCGAGCTCTTTAAGATCACTTAATTCAAGGCTTTTGGTCATACCTAGGATATCCAGAACCACCAAAGGAGGGAGAGCATTTTCACATTTGGCTCCAAAACTCTGGAATAGCCTTCCTGATAGTGTTCGTTGCTCAGACTCGCTCTCCCAGTTTAAAACTAGATTAAAGTCGCATCTCTTCAGCCAGGCATTCATATAATATTTTTAATCTTACAGTTCAAACTACAATCCGGCCTCTAGTTAATAAACGCCAGAGGAGAACTGGCCCCCGACTGAGCCTGGGTTCTCCCAAGGTTTTTTTTTTCTCCATTGGGTCACCTGATGGAGTTTTAGGACACTATTAGGTCACTTGATGGAGTTTTTCGGTTCCTTGCCACTGTTGCCTTTGGCTTGCTCAGTTGGGGATATTCTGGGGATATCTAATTTGATTTTATCAATAAATTCCACTAGAAACAAACCTTGTTGTATTATTTTAATTTAATACTGTGAAGCTGCTTTGATACAATCTGTATTGTGAAAAGCGCTATACAAATATACTTGACTTGACTTGACTTGATATTATGGTAGCCCTGTTTGTGCTATATAGAGTGAATTTACACCTTTGCCATTAACATGTTTATAAATAACTGAAAAAAGCACAAATATCAAGGCATGTCAGAACATCTCAAGGACCCCAAAAACAGCTTGGTCCCCAGAGGGTTAAGCAGTGAAGTTGCCCTGCGTGAAAGGGCGAGGCTTATTCCAACGTAAAACACTGTATAATTGTATATAGTTTTAATCAAATAAGGTTGGATTATTTCTATGTTGAGTCTATGTTCATGAAGCTGAAAGTGCACGTAATAAAATAATATACCATTGATGCAAACCAACAGGAATCCTTGCTTTTTCTGCTCTATCATGTGTATGTTTTATGTGGGTAGGGCCCCATGTTAGTTATTGAAACGGGCCCCCAGATGCTTAAGGCCGCCGCTGCACACTCAACACTGAATATTGTATGATAAAAATGAACAATCACATTAAAGATTATTAAGACACATTTTCTGACTATTTTTATCTGTTTAAAATACTCTTCAGTCTACTATAACTTATGCTGGAAAATAACTTTATTTAAGAACTGCTATAATGCCAAAACAGTCTCTGTTATTTTAAACTATCCTTGTATCTCTGTAAAGCCGCTTTGGAACAATCTACATTGTTAAAAGCGCTATATAAATGAAGATGACTTGACTTGACAATGTTATAAAGGTATGTATAGAAATATCACGTTAGCAAAAGCATGCAAATGTATGGTTCGTTCCTTACCTTCGTAATTAAAGATGTCATTTTCGTGGAAGAACTTGTACCCTTTGTTGAGTTTTGAGTGTGGAGCGATTGAATTAAGTTCGACAAGACGAAAAACATCCGCTGATGTCATTGACGGTATATAGGGCTTGGGCGTCGTGACGTCATTACTTGCCGTGGCCGCCATGTTGATTTTCTCCCTTACTGCTACTCGGACTACACTGTTTATAGACGTACTCCCTCTCAGTCGTGTGTCTTAATTTGATTAATTTGGCGTTACTATTTCAACCATGGTAAACCGTTGCTGTATTGTGGGGTGTAACAGCGCAACACATAATCGCCATGGGAAAAGGGGGGGGGGGGGGGGGTGTCAGTGATAAGCACATAACTGATAACTGTGGGATTCTGGACAAACTGTTACCTGTGGATTTGGTGTTGGCTGATCGACATTGTGGGACTTATGTGTGCCGAGGTAAAGATCCCTGCTTTCACAAAAGGACGCTGTCAGCTGGATGCAAGAGATGTGGAGAGCACAAGAAAAATTGCCCACCTCCTAATTCATGTGGAAAGGGTGATTGGAACCGTCCGCAACAAGCACACTATTTTTTTGTCAGATAAAGTACCGATTCACATGGTGTTGCCATGCAAGGATGAAGACATGACATTCCTCGATAAGATTGTGTCTGTATGTTGTGCTCTGACAAACATGAACCCTAGTGTTGTGCTAAAATAAATGTGCATTAAATACAGCCATAAGTGTCTGTTGCAACCATACCCACAATCTGCACAATAAACACTTAAATGCATGTGTCTTATAAACAAGAAGCAATAACAGTATGATGTGCAAAAGCAAGAGGTGTCACACAATCAGATATTTTTTCAGTGTTTATTTGCAAGTAGTGCAACCTGAGAACACAGAACGGTGCAGTAGGAATGCTTAAAGGTGAAAGGTTACAAAGAAAAAATGGACAC
This sequence comes from Rutilus rutilus, assembly GCA_021464565.1. NCBI lineage: Eukaryota > Metazoa > Chordata > Actinopteri > Cypriniformes > Leuciscidae > Rutilus > Rutilus rutilus. Next base: position 954,128 of record JAJAQA010000006.1, on the reverse strand, counting down.
AGAAAATGGAGTGCAATTTCTTATACAACAATAATAAATACACATTTTTTATAAATTCTTTCAATACTATAAATAAATAGGTATCTAAAATAACAACAATGGACACTTAGAAAATGGATTTAGTGCAAATGATAAATATAGTAAACAATAACAATGCAATAACGGATTCAAGGTAGTGCAATTTCTTATGTAATAATAATAATAAATATACGTTTCTTATAATTTCTTTCCATGCTATAAATAAATAGGTATCTATACAATATATAATATATGTATATGTAATATACAAGATATGTCTTTGGACAGTTGTGAGGAGTGTGTGACTACAGACATGCATCACAAAACCAGGAGTCAGCTGCTGCAGTGGTTGCAGCAGATTTCATTGATCCAAACCGTTAATAGCGCCGATTTTGTCCACATATACCGGTCCCTGGCTTCCCTATTTAACCTATCCCGGTAAATTCCACATCCTTTTCGGGATTTTAACATCTTTTTTCTTTCTTGTCTTTCTCCGAACTCTGCTTCTTCTCCTCGTTCGACTTGCTGTATGTTTACATTCGCGAGGCCATCAACATGGCCGCCACGTCCCAGAATGCAACGCGGCACCCAAGCCCTATTCAGGGAAGTTGTGAAGAGTGCGGAAGTTTCACCGGAAGTCGCTTTACACAACAAATGCTGAACCGGATGTGCGTTCTAACTTCCGTGAAAAAGGCCTATCACCCTTTCGTCTTTCCGATGAAGCACTGCTGCATCAGCTAATTCACCAAGATCGGGAACAACAGCCTTGAGCTTATATCGTTAGTCAGAATGTCAAGCATAACCAATCATATTAAACAAAGACAGAGCAATATTTTAAATATTTGCCATTTTGAATTCTTAACACTTGATATCTTCATTTGAAAGGTTTTGCTGTCAAATTCTGTTGATAAATTGGCCTATTATTATTAACAATTATGAGTGCTTCTGGAAACCCAACCTGGTAAAAGTAATGATTTCTTTTAACATAAATTGTCAAATTATTCATGTTATATTATTTCTTTATTTTTACATTTTTTAAGATGGCAAAGGAAAGATTTTCCAGTCATTCCAGAGGAATTTCAAATAGATCCTTCTGCAGAAAACATAGGAAACCTCAGGAGGGAAATGGCACAGGAAATTCTACTTGCAGCAGGGTAATTGCTCAAATCAATTTATCATTGCATTTTAATGACATTGAATTAATTATACAAAATTAGGAAATATCAATGCATTAAGTAACTTTACACTTTATCTTCGAATCAAACGAGGAACTCTGCTCTACCTGTGGGCTGAGAGACCTCCCAAACAAGACAGATGTCCAGATGATTGGCTGGGTAAATATGCACAGGTGCAAGTTTTGTTCACACAGCCTAAGCGCGGCGTGGCGCTAGCTCCCAGCTAGTGTTCCAGGGAGTAATAACATCTGTTGTTATTAGCCTATGAGTGACACTTAGCGGCATGGATGTAGCATTGCACATGATTTTAATATAGGCTTTTCAAACCTGTCCTGGAGCCGATCCCCAGCCCTGCACATTTGATATGTGTCCCTCATCTAACACACCTGATTGGGTGACCTGAAATGGGTGTGTTAGATGAGGGAGACATACGAAATGTGCAGGGCTGGAGATCGGCTCCAGGACAGTTTTGAAAACCCAAAAGTACTGCTTGCATTCATTCACGATTAATTCATCCAGAGATATAAAAATATTAACATAACATGTTTTGACAAAACAGTAAAGGTTAAGATCATGAGTTTGCTCTCTTGCAGATTCAGTGTGACAGGTGTTGTAGGTGGTTTCACATGTTAAGTGTAGGCACATGTTATGTCAAACAACAGGCAAACAGCTAGCCTATATGGTAAATATCTGACATGGCCCATCATTTTGAGTTGCTCCTTTGACCAAGACACAATTTTTCCTCTAAATCTCTGCTTTTTTGTGATATTTAATTTTAGGCCTATAAGATTTTTTTTCGTTGTTGTTTTTCCTGACACAATGTTTTAATTGCTGGCTGTCATTAGCACTTTTTGTTGTTATATATATATATATATATATATATTTATTTTTTTTATCAAAAAAATTCCCAAAATTGTAGTCATTACTTTAGAGAAAGAGAATGAAGCATTATAAATAGACATTGTGATATCAAAATGATAGATCACGTCACATCTAATATGAATAGAGATGTCCTTCTATTTATATATTCGTTCATACTTTTATTTGTTTGTTTTATGTATCAAATACTTTTTCTTCTCTCTTTTTTTTTTAGAAAACATCAAAACAGTGTGGCAATGGATTTTTTTTTTTCAATACATTAAATACATAATTATCCTAAACAGTTGCATGGTTCGTATTGCTTTTAAAGTTTTACTTTTATAAATAGTTTCCAAATATATGTTAATGTCAATTTTAAATTTATTTTTCAATCCACTTTGGTTATAGGCCTATTAATAAGCAATAGTAGCTTCAATATCAGTGTCTCATTGGCACAAAATATACAGTTGTCTTCCACATTACCTTTAAATCACAAGTGTCTTTAATGAGTTTAGGCCTACTCAAAGTTATTTATCTTATATGAAAACTCCTTAACTCATGTTTCTTGAACAGAAAATTCTATGTATTTGTAACAGAAAGAGTATATTTTGTTTGGACAATGGAGCATAAGCAATTATTACATCCACCCACCCGCAACATCATTTTCTCTGATTCATAGATATTCGCCCATACACAAAAGAAATATATTTGAAATATATTTTTGGAATATATGCAAATATTTCTAAATTGGCCCAATAAATATATTTTAGTTAAATATATGTAAAAATATATATTTTTTTGAAAATATATTTTAGTTAAATATGTGAATATATTTATATGTCAATATATTTACTAACAACATATATGTTCATATATGTTTTAACTTTTGCAAATTGTTTCATTTGAAATATATTTAGAAATTTAAAAAGTTAACATTTTCATGTATTGAATATGAAATACTATTATTTGAATTATTTTTACAGAATTGAATACAGTTATTTAATAGTGTGTGTATGCAGTGTTAGACACTGAGTTCTATCTATTGTTTAAGTGCACTTCACTGTTGGAGTGTCACTGTTATACTTGCATCATAAATATTGTGCATATTTTCAATATTTAAATGACTTCAGGAAAGATGTCAATAAAACACAACAATAAATCTAATAATTGCACTTAGTGTTAGGAACGTGCCACCTAATATGGCCTAATAGTCCTTAAGCAACTATCTGTCATTTTACATTGCAGTCATTTAAATGTAAGTACAGTATTTATTATAGCTGTGTGTCATCATAATACAGTAGTGAAATATGGTAGCCTACTGTTGTGTATAGGGGAAAAGGTAGAGGAATTACTATGATCAAAATACATTTTCGACCCTTCTTTAGCAAGCTAAACATTTTATGACCATATATTTTGTCATATATTTTACATTACATGTTATAAATGTAAATATATTTTACACTTAACATCATGTATTTTTGTTATATTTCAGAATATATTTCAAAATGATAAATATAAGTGAACAACAATGCAAATATATTTCAATGTATTTGGAATATATGCCACATATATTTTTGACACTTTAAAATATATTTCAATTTTTTTTTTTCTGTACGGGAGAGGGGGTTCAGCGAAATATCGGCAGCTGGCAGCAGGAAGTAGCTGCCACTGGCAGCAGGAAGTAGCTGCCGTTGACAGCCGGAAGCCCTGCCATATTAGGAGGGACCTGCTATTTCGTGGCAGCCAATCGGTATCGTCCAACATAGTAGCAACCAATCACATTTAACTGGAAGTCAAGCGACAGCAGCCAATGGTGGCGCCGGCGAATCTTCAGTAATGGCGGCGGTATTTGGCTCGGTAAGTTAAAAGCTAACTTTTACAGTGACACTTTACGAAAGTAGTTTATAAATATAGCCCACAGATAAGAAGGCTATAGGCAACATTCTCATATACAAAGTTTGCTTAACAGTAACTATTTGAATGCACATTGAATAGTCACCACATGTCTATTGTGGTCATGCTAACATGCATTTTTTTTCTTATTTAACCCAGTAATACTATACTAATTCAATAAATTATTCTGTGCATTTCAGTTCCCTTTTCTAGGAGGAGAACAATTGCTTTTTTACTTCTGCTTGCAAGACTACGGAGGGGTAGAAGGAGAAGGAGCCAGTACTGGGTCCATCCACTGAACCAGCGCAGGCCTCAACAAGGAGATTTTTACCATCTTGTGGATGAACTGCGTTTGGACAGTCAGCGGCATCACAAGTATTTTAGGATGAGTGCAGAGAAAATGGATGAGCTTCTCTCAATCATTGGCCCTGAACTCACCAGACAAAATACCAACTACAGGTTTTAGACTAACTACATAGAACCAAATGTAGCAGTCATAGCTGCCTCGTTAATTTTGGTAACAACCCGAGTACAAATGAATGGTAATCACCTAATTAGATCCAGGTGCGCTATAGGTGCGTGAGTGTGTGTATAAGGAAGCTATTGCGTTGTTGGAGTGCATTGACTGCTGCAAACTTTGACACCATCCTTCCGAGCTGTTCCCGCATGGGGATCCTTGAGCTGAACCACATATCATTTGGTATGCATCCCGGGCTGTGTTTATCCATCGTGGTTTGATGTTGGGAGGGCTGATTTGCTAATAATCAGTTGAAGAGGCCAAGAGCTGGTAATGTCGGCATGATTACAGCGAGCTGATTGGGACCGTGACCTGGCTTCCCCTTCCTTTTTGGTCTTTATCTTCGTTGTCTTGAGTACTTCTGTTGCGCGTTGCCGCGACGTTCCGTCTTGCCTCGCCTCATTTGCGCCTGCTTGACCAGCCCACATCAAGTGAACTTGACGCCGGGAGATTGTGAGACCTGAGTATTAATCCGTGTGGCCGTTTGGCCACCTCCGCACTGTTTCAACTGAAAGACCGTTTGTGGGGTTCGTATGGTGTAATTAGATTGTTGTGTGAATGAACTCAAAAGATGATGCGAGTTGGTTGAGTGCGTTCATTTATTGTGTGTGTGTGTGTGTGGGGGGGGGGGTGTACTTGTTTTCATGACAACTGAGGACATTTTTATGATAACACACCTGCAAATGAGGACACTCAGGAAAATACGTGATTTATGAGGACATTTTGGGGGTCCTCATTTTTCATGGAAGCCCTCGCCCCGCGGCAAATATCCAGATACTTACATAATTGTGATTAATTTAATCCTTTGTAAGTGATCATTTTGCAGTGTAAGATTACTGTTAACACCTTTAAATATTACATAAATGTATTATGTATTTTTATTAAACTTAGTGAGTGTATAAATCAGCAGCAAAAAGTAATTGAAAAAATCTGCACAGTAATTTTATAAAATCTAAACATGTTAATAAAAACAAATTACTATTAGTACTCTTATAAAATTCAATCAGGCAATCATACATTTCACAATTTTATATTTATATATGAATGTCAAGAATTCAGAAGTGTAGGCTATATATTTATATAGCCTACACTACACATAAATAATATAGGCTACAATTAAATTATGCTTATTTTAAATGTATTGTGCAGGCTAGGTATAAAAAATATAGGCTTTTAATAATCTTTCAGTGCGCAAAACCATGATAATATGAAACGCTTCAAAACAGAGCGCACAAAGCGCGTTTGCGCATCGTGGCTGCAGAATGATGTGCTCAAAGCGACATGGAGTCACAGACTCCATTTAAAAGTTCACGGCACAAAGCGAAGACATGTCGAGCGCACAAATCCTAGTGTATATCTGTCCAACAGTTTATTGATCATTTGTTTCTTCACAGTTTTAAATTCCAGTTATTGTGCGTTTGATGCCGATTTAGTCTAACAGGCACACGGTAGCGACTAGCGAGTCGTTTAAAAACAGCAACAAACTCCAACAAAATAAAGTCATTTTATGCAAATCCACAGCCTTTTCTCTACAGATCAAGCATTATAATGTGAATATCATATTGGAGAGAGTTTTACCGTGCTTGTATGCTGCTGTAACCGGAAGAGGCGCGCGCGCTGTTTAAATACTGAATGGAGAATGATTGACAGCCGCAGAGGAGGGAAAACGAGTTTTCGTAAACTTTAATGATGTAAATAGACTTATGTCCCTCACATTAAGCTATGAAATAGGCTTCAGATGAATTTGTCACCCAAACTGGCGTGAAAAAAGCGGGAGGCACCGAAAAGCACGCTGTTTGCATCCCTGTACTTGGAAAGGAAGGAAAAATGCATCTCTTTGCCATCTGTAACCATGGTGACGGCTGTGGATGCATATATATATAAATGTCTTATAAAATTCTAATTCTATATTTATAGAGTAACTCAAATTTAACTTACTTCATTACATAACCTCATACCTGTAAATAAAGTTCTTCAAGCAAATCAAACAATCCTGCAATGGTTGCTTAATTAAAAGTTTTAATGGGTTTTCAACATGTATAGCTAAAGAATTCCTCATTACAAGTACATGAATAAACTATTTGCTTTGTATCTGCATTTCTTAGACAAAATTAGTTACTTACCATCCACACCCATTACTTCTGCTACTGTTTTCCACGCCAAATCCTTTTTAAGGTTGTCCTTATAAAAAGGATGCGACGGGTCATAAATGATGGGTTGATTTTGTACTTCCAGAATCAGCATCTCCTCATCCATGGTGTCAACGGGGTTAAAACAGGTGTCTGAAAAGGCCTTCAACAGGCCAGTCTCCGCCCATTATGACGTTTTCAAGGTGTAGTGTAGGGAAATATGATCCGCCATGATCACGGTGTATTTTATTTTGAAAATTAACCGGATCTTTTATTTTGTTTTAGTTTGTTCTGTTTTTTGCTTGACTTCCTGTCCTGCGCACTCTGCCCTGTAGTGCTGCGGAGCTCTCCGGTATCCGGCAAAAATAGAAGCTCTGCGTATCTGCTCCGGAGGGCTGCGGATCGCCGGAGTCGGAACGCCGCCGTTCCGCAGTCAGTGAAAATACACACATTGACTTTAATGGAAACCTATTGACTCCGCCGCTGTTCCGCAGTTGTTGGAAATTGGGGGTTACACTCCCGCCCGCTCCCGCAATATGTATGTCCACTCCCGCCCGCACCCGCAAAACTCTGATAATTTATTCCCGCACAATAATAGAGATGCATTGATTTTGTGTCTTCTCCCGTCCCGCAGGAAAAAACACGTATTTGTATTGCTATTATTAAAGAGATTCATGGGGTTGTTTGTTTCGTTTCCCTGGCCGGCATGTATTCTGGACACATACACACACAGGACAATGAAGGAAATCGAGTGTATGCTGTTTTTGGATGGTTTTGTTTTTGTTCTTGCTGTTTTTTTATTCAGGATACTCCGTCTGGCGCGTGCAATGATGCGTGATGATTCTCTCTGACCAATCAGCAGTCTGCTGTGTTTTCACGTCACATTTTAGTATCGCCTCAGCTCGCTCAGAACCTCGCCGGAGGTGGTACGAATAAAAGCACCTGGAAGCAGACACAGGTACAACTTTTACACAGTGGAAAACCAAACGATAAGGCGAGTCGAGTCGAGCCGAGCCGAGGCGAGCTGGTACTGTGTAGTGGAAAAGCGCCATTATTGACATAATGTATCCATAACTACCCTGGAGACTGGAGCTGCCGGTGGATGGTGTCCACTTTCTGCTCGAAAAAATCCAAGAACCTGGAGCAGAGGTCAGCAGAGGTCTGAGGGTTTAGCGGCATCAGGAGAATGAAGAAGACGGTTGATGGTGGAGAAGAGCAATTTGGGGTGTTTTTGTTGGTTATTGATGAGTGTGGAGTAATACTTTGTTTTTGCCTGAGAAAGGGCTTCTTTGTAGTTTGTGACGTGTTCTTTAAATTCTTCACGATGGACAGTGAGTGATTCTGTGAGTGAGTGAGATCCCACCCTCTATGGGCGGGTTGAGAACATGCGGGACAGCTCCTACTACTGGCTGTAGTCTTTAGCCTCTGGCCAAAAATCGTCATTTTTTCCAGACAAAAAAAACATAAATCTCTCATCTCAGGGGGACATGAGGGAGGAAAGCACAGTAATTCAAAAATACTACAGGTTTTCTACTAATACAAAGCTTAATGCTAAATCCTGAAGTAACCCTTTAAAGTGTCATGAGATGTTGTTCTGAAATGAACTCACCCCTGGAGCTCTGACTCCCTTCGGGTCTTTCTTCTTCTCCTTCTTCTTCTTCTTGTCTTTCTTCTTCTTCTCCTTGTCTTTCCCCACGGCAGCGCTGGCCGCGGGCGGAGCGGCTCTGCTGTGTTGTGTGCGCTTGCGCTCCTGCACCACTAGCTGGCGGTACTGCTCGTCACTGGGGTGATCCCACGTGGACTGATTCATGGAGAAGTTGAAATAGTAATATTCACTCTTGACGTCCTGACTGAACACACACACACACACACTTCCTGTCTCCATGGCTGCTTTTACACTGGCACAAAAAATCCGATCTTTTACTCACATCTGACAACAGATCGGAGTTTGTTGCACACGTGTAAACACAAAAATCCGTACGAGATCCGATATTTCGGGTGGTGGTTTTAAATCAGATTCATATCCGATATCTGGACATCCGACCTTCATCTAAACTAAGGTGACCATACGTCCTGTTTAACCAGGACATGTCTGGCCAGGATTTCGAGATCGCCCAAAATGCCAGGAATTAGGCTTTTGCTTTCTACAGTCACCATTCATTATGTTTACATTATTACATTATTTGACACTGACACGTACGTGCCAGCTTTGCAGGTCATGCATTCTGATTCACACGGATCCCGATCGAGACAAAAACACAGGAATTTTCTTAGCAATGCTAAAACGCACATCAACCGATCACTTGTTTAGCGTTCATGTAAACACTACATTCAGATTCACCAATCGGAATTAATTCAGTCCTACTGAATCAAAAGGTGTGCATGTAAACAAAATGAATGGCGACGAGAAAGCAAAAGCCGTATCCCGGATATTTTGGGCGATCTCGAAATCCCGGCCGGACATGTCCTGGAATATGGTCACCCTATCTAAACACACATATCCGATTCCAAGCCACCACGAGGCGACACGTATAAAAGATAGCTTTTTAATGTTGTATCATAAGGCAGATATTGTATGCGCTAGCTCATATTTCCAGACTATATTTCTGTTCTGTTCCGTCAGATTTTGCGCTGTAAAACATTCATGACACATGACAGCTGTTATCTTGTCCACGCTGGCAAATAATCAAGACCACCCGACATGAATTATATAAATAATTCTAATAGCACGGCCAGTCAAAACCAGGGTCTGCCATGTGCATAGTAAAACGATCACCGTAATAATTTTGGGCGGGAATTAATGTAAACACAGATATCAGATTCCAGTCCGGCCTAAAGTGAATGTAAACAGACGGGACAAAAGAAATCGGATATGGCCAAAAGATCGGCTCTGTGCATTAAGAGTTGCAGTGTAAATGCAGCCCATGGGAATCAGTGTGTGTGTTATCATGAAAGTGTGTTTTACCATGGTTTCCACTCGTTGGGCAGCGGCGCCAGCATCCCCTCTCTGGCCAACCACAGCAGCTCCGGCTCCCGCTGCGAGTCGATACTGATCTCCACGGTGTACCTGTGGATCTCTGACACACACACACACACACACACACACACACACACACACACACACACACACACACACACACACACACACACACACACACACAGTCACCATCAAATCAAAACGGACAATTTGTGCTTTTTTATGGAATACTGCAATGTTTAATAAATTATTTATCGGTGCACATCAATTCATGTGGCTCATAATTTTGATTAATCAAAATAACTTGTATAGGAATAACTAATCTAGTTATCATTATAGTTATCAGTCTTGGTGTGAACTAAACTATATACACAAAGAACATGAAGTTCTACTATATTTATCTACTATAACAATATAACTTTGACAGTGTTAGGCAACACAGAATGGATTTTGTTTAGGGACTCGTGGTATGGTCTGAATGTTTATGAATACCTTTTTAATGTACCATGTAGAAGGATGAGGAAAGCACATTTACTATACAAGGATTGTTGCTAAGAGTAACCCATACGCACCCCGGTTCAAAGCTACAATGTTATTTTATTTACTTTCTTTTTTTTCCTTTTTTTTTTATTCAAAATTGAATGTCTTATCAATAGGGGCATTCACGGAAAACCTGTTGTGACTGTATTAAAGTATTGGCTGTGTTTTGCCTTGTTATTCTGTCAAATTCACATTGGAAAAAAAAGACAATAAAATATAAATTATTTAAAAAAAATCACCTTGTTCTGAAGGGATGTAGCTTTCGTCATTAGCTTCCTCCAGCACCAGCTGACCTCCGATGCAGAGTCCCCCTGTCGCCATGGTGACGGCGGTGCCTTTAATTAATCTCACTAAATTACTTCAAAACTTTAGAAAACACAGCACGTTCCTCAAATAGCATTTACTTACCACTGACATTATTGCTTAGTAAAGAAACACTTCATAGCATCGACATAGAGGTATTTGTGTTTACAAAAGAAAAACGCTGCTCTTTGTTAATAAACGCAGATATAAACTGGGCTTTATAGGTATTCTCTATTATGTCTATTAATTTACCAAAAATACATGCTATACGCTAACAGAGATCAATAACGTTAAACGACTAACGTTAACGTTAAATAAAGAGTAGATTATCAGTAAATATTCTGCGGAAGTTACAACGAGAATAACGAATATTTAAATACAATCATTACAATAATTATTGATAATATAACGCTATTAGTTTAATCCTCACCCGTTCTCTGCAACTCTATTCACCTTATTTTCGAACGCGGAAGTAAATATGGGTCCAGTTTCCGGTTTTTGTGCGGCATTTCCGTTTCCTCGCTTCTCTGGGGTAACTAACGATATCGATTGTGAAGGATTATGCAAGTTGACAGAAAAATGTTACACATGCCTTAGCAGATGAATACAACAAAGAACTAAAGCCCCGCCTCACCCAGGTCGGGTACTGGACCTGGTTGAAAACACTCATGCATCTAGCTGGCAGATTGCCAAAACTTCGCCGGCGCCTTCAGCACCGCCCTAAACACGGTCGAGCCAACGCTGGACTAAGTTAATATATCTATGGAGGTAGGCTATTTTGTCATGTCAAATGTAAAAATAATGTCATCAGAATGCAACCAAAGCACATGATAGCAAGTAGATGGCTATAAATAATTATAAATCATACAAAATAAATGCCATGATGATCATGCCATGATGACTAGATTTTATACAGGGGTTAAGGCCATTGCACACTGAGTCCGAAATTCGCATCCGAAATTTTCGCACGTTAAAAAAAAAAATTCGACCTCACGTTATGTCAATCACGCTTGCACACTGTCTACGAAACTTTCGTCCGTAAAAAAAAAATTCGGGTTGGGTTCGATTTTCTGCGTTTTTCGCATCCACAGCCAGTGTTTTGTGAGGTTTTTTGAAAATTCAGAGCCACCGTACAAGCGAACGACAAAATCCAGAATGATGTCTGACAAGTTGATACACTTCGTCTCGCAGCACAAGTACTGTATGAAAAACAAAATGCGGATTACAAAGACACTGAATAAAATATAACCTGTATACAGCTGTTCTGTCTGCCCAGCGCTTCTGCCGGCCGCGTGTGTGTGTGTGTCCGTCAGGCTTGGGAGGATTACTTTAAAAATGTATTCCGTTACAGTTACAAATTACTTCATAAAAAAAGTATTCAGTAACGTAATCCAAGTACTATAATATGAAAGTAATGTAACTGATTACTTTTGGATTACTTCAAGGTCACGTATATAAATCAAGTCAAGCAAGAAGAAATATTATAAAAAAAAATATTAAAAAACTTTTATTTATTAAGAATTTGGCTCAGTGTACATTTCAATATTTTCAAAATATACACACAGGCCTGAATATATATATATTTATGTAAAGGGCTATACAGACATCTAGTGGCTAATGTATGGTATTACAGATTATTTTGTTTTATTTGTAACTAATTTTTAACTTAAAAATAAAAACACAACATTTAAAATGTTTACACAATCTACATATTAGTTTATTTTAAAATAGGCCTACATGTTGACTAAAGTGATCTTTCTTAATTTGCCTGACTGAACTTGTGGCGTTGGCAGTGGGAGTTCCCCTACGTTACCTAGACAGCGAACATCCCGTTACGTGAGAAAAGATTAAGAAAGGACATTTTGAGTACTAAAAAAGATACTCTCCTAATTTCTACAAAATAGCAGCGGAATTTCCATGAATTAAAAGCGATTTTACCCGCAGGCAGCGTCGTTTCTACTAGCAGCAGTGATTCAATCTGCGTCTGAGGAGATTGTAGACAGCTGTTATTTGCGCATTAACCAGCGCGTGTGCACACGTGAGTCATTACTGGCAACAGAACCAGGAACTACTGTATAATCAAGCAGCGCTTAATATAGTGCTATTATGCCAAAATACTTATTTATTTAGTTTTAAATTAAACCATTGTAATCCTGAAAGTATTCCCCCTTTTTTTTAAATGTAACTATAATCTGATTACTACGTTTTTTGACGTAACTGTAACGGATTACAGTTACTGGATTTTTGTATCCTGATTACGTAACGCCGTTACATGTATTCCGTTACTCCCCAACCCTGGTGTCCGTCCATAGACATACTGCCAGTTTCTGTTCAGGATCGATTGGTTCACGGAAATTGGTGGTCTTCTTTTTAATATGTGGCTCCAGTATCGCTAGCAAAGCATCAAACTGTTCCACTGACATTCTGAGGTAAATTTTGAATCGTTTGGGATAATTTCGCAACTCCTTGATAAGGAGGTGAAACTCTCCTTCCTCTCGGCGCAATCTCTGGATTGGATGGACCCAATAATAGTATTAGATTTACTTTTTGTCAATCGACCTGAAAGAATTACAAAAACATTTAACTTTATGACAGGCTTATCAGACCACAATGCTTTCTTTTTTTCAAGAAAGCTCACAAAAAGACGTTTCAAAGTTTCACACAGTCATACTGTGTATAATGCTATTCCAAAAAACCAAATGCCAAACTTTGCGGCGGCTTTGCAAGAAACCGATTGGAGTGAGTTAAATCAAAGTGAGGACATAGAGAATTGTAGTAATCTGTTTCAGTCTAAAATCAATCAAGTAATGTTAAATTTTACCAAAAGAGGAAGCCATAATAAGAGAAAAGGAAAGTTGTTACCTTGGTTAAATGATGAGTGTAGGAAATTAATGAAGGAGAGGGATGTGCAACTTAAAAAATCATTAAAATCAAGTCTTATAATAGATAGGCAAAAATTTACATCCTTAAGAAATAAAGTCACTAACTATATGCGAAAGGCAAAAGCAAAATTCTTCATGGATATTATCACTGATGCCAAAGGGAATGGCAAAAAAATCTGGCAAAATCTCAACAAATTACTTGGTAGACAAAAGAAAGAATCAATTGAAGACTTTGAACTCAAAATTAACAACGCTGTAGTAAAAAACCCAAATTCTCTATCAAATGAATTTAACCAATATTTTTCTGAATCTGTTAGGGAGATAACTGAACTGTTTGAGCCACCTGAGAAAATAACTAGACCCATTGATCCTTCCAAGCCTGTGTTCAATTTGTGTGAAATAACAGAGCTGGAGGTAGACAACATCATTGGATCACTTAAGAGTTCCAAAGCAAAGGATGCTTATGGGTTAGATTCACATTCTCTAAAGTTATGTAAAGACTCCTTAATTGCTCCAATAACATATATGATCAATTTATCATTCAAGCAGAGAATTGTTCCATCCTTCTGGAAAATGGCCTCAGTCACCCCAATCTTTAAATCTGGTGATAAATCAAATGTAGCCAACTACCGACCAATCAGTATCCTTCCAGTGGTCTCCAAGGTCGCTGAGAGGTGGGTTGCTAAAATTATAAATAAGCATCTAAATAAAGGCCACTCCGCCTTGCATCCAATGCAATTTGGGTTCCGCACCAATCATTCGGCTGAATTTGCCAACAGTTTGTTTGTAGAAAAAGTAAAAAGTAAATTGGACAATAATGCTTGTGTCGGTGCTGTGTTTTTAGATTTAAAAAAAGCATTTGACACTGTTAATCATGAGATTTTATTATCTAAATTGACATATTTTAACTTTTCTTCAAATGCCATCCAATGGATTAAATCGTATTTGGACTCAAGAAAACAGTGTGTTAACATTAACAGTGTCAAATCGTCTTTCCTAGATGTCCCCGTTGGTGTGCCTCAAGGGTCAATACTCGGTCCCTTATTATTTTCTTTATATATAAATGACCTTCCAAACACTTGTGTTGATGTTGAATTTCAAATGTATGCTGATGACGCAGTCATCTACACAAGTGCAAAAAGTGTTCAAGAGGCTTCTGCCATCCTGACCTCCGCTTTGGTGCCTGTAAATGAATGGCTTTTTAAATCCTGTCTGCTACTTAATACTAAAAAAACAGTTTGTATGATGTTCACTAAACAGTCCCGCGACATAAAACAATCTGGTGTATTTTTAAGAGGAGAAGAATTAGAAATCGTCTCGGAATTTAAGTACCTTGGTGTGACCCTTGATTCCACATTAAGTTTTAAAAAACATGTAAAAAGAATATCAAGTACAGTCAAATTTAATCTACGAAATTTTAAACAAATCCGTCAATTTATACCATTTGGGGCTGTTAAAGGTTTTTTACATTCTATGATTTTATCACATATTGAATATTGTTGTACAAGTTGGACATTGACTGGTATGAACACACTCAAATCAATAGAATCACTCTATAAAAATGCCTTAAAAGTCTTTGATAAAAAACCAATGTCCTTCCATATTTGTAATATTTTACAAAAACATAATCTATTAAGTCTAGAGAATTTTAAACATTTTAAATATGCCTGTTTTGTTTACAAAGTGTTAAATGGATTAGCCCCACCTCCCATGTCGGACTTCTTTAAATCAAAGAGTCACAGTGGTGCCAGGACACGGGCTTCCACTAGAGGTGACTGTGAGGTGCCTTTCAGAAGAACAGCCTTTGGACAAAATGCTCTGTCTGTGAAGGCCTGTAAGTTATGGAACAGTATCCCCATCACTGTCAGGGAATGTTCCACATTTCCTATATTTAAAACCAAACTCAAAGTGTGGCTTAAAGCAAACCAGTCTTGTGACCATTAAGTGACTTTTCTTTTACTTTGCTTGTATGTATTCATTTTTGTCATTTTGTATGTTATAAGTTCTGTATTTCTGTAATTTGTCTAGGGACTACGGATGTAAATTAGCCCTGTGGCTATAATCTGGCATGTTTACGTCTGTTTTTGTTGTTTCAATGCAGATGTTCATTAATGTGCATTGTCCCTATCAAATAAATAAAAAATAAAAATATTTCCTCTTTCTTTTTCTCTTTTTAAGAAGAAAGAGGGCAACAAATTCATCCTCACTGCTTGACGAATCCATTTAGTATTTTTTGCGTTTTTTTCCGCAAAGGTTTAATAAATACGCATCGGACTCAGTGTGCAAGGTTTCTGTGCGTGACGAATTTTACTGCTGACGAACACGAAAAAACGCATACGAAAATTTCGGACTCAGTGTGCAATGGCCTTTACTATAATGATTTTGTTTCTCCTTGGAGTTTTTATTCAGACTTCGTAGCCCAGCCACTTTTCTGGTATCGGGTGGTCTTCTGTAGGTCTTGTGTTCACGAAATGAAAAGAACAAACATACGGTCGTTTCTTCAAATGGGCTGCGTGGCGTGTCCGTTATTTCGGCTCCCATGTTAACCGGTTATTTAGAGCTTGCACACTGCCTGCGTGACACGCGCGTCTCAGGGAAAATGCGTGCATGCTAGAAATAGAATCGATGCCTATTTTTCACGCGACACGCAAGCGTTCCGGAAGCGTTTCCAGGCAAAATAGAATAGGAAAATATGTTTGTATGTCATTTTGATATGAATACATATTAATAAATGACATTTTGATGTTTGAATTTAGGTTTTGACATAAATGCAGATAGAAATGTAAAAAAATATATATATATTATCGATTTTCAAATATTGCACCTGTCAATACAGAACGAAATATTCTGTAGCCTATTTTGCCGTCAATACTGCCGACGTTGTGTTTGCTGCTATATATTTATGTTTAACATTAAGTGCCTTCCACAACTCTCTCCCCATATGTCGAATATATCACCAATGAGGCTTATCATGTCACCTAGCAGCAGCAACGCCTCGTCAGAGACGTTTCTGGTGTGCAAAGACATAGAAAACACCACGCAACAGAAACGCCACGCAGCCAGTGTGTCGCCGGTCGTATAGGGCGCCTGATTATTAAAATGTCAATAATTCGATGATTAAAACACTCCTGCTCCAAGTAAATCTTTCTTTTGTGCCAGTTATTATGACAACCTCTAACTGCACAAACAATCCCGGTCTTCCTCGAAGCCATAACGATGAGTTTGTTGTTACGAACAACGCTCGCCAGTGACCGGAAGTGCCTTACCGGAAGTCTCGCACAAAATACCGTCAACTGGCTGCGTCCGTATTTCCGTTAAAAATAAGGTGAATTAAGGAGCATTTTTTTTATTTAAAGCGCCTCATCTCCATGACAGCAACCAGAGAGGAACATGGCGGCCGCGAGAGCACTCAAAATGCACATAAATGTACACACACGCTCTCTCGCTCGCTCCCTCTCTCTCTCTCTCTCTCTCTCTCTCTCTCTCTCTCTCTCTCTCTCTCTCTCTCTCTCTATATATATATATATATAAACAGTGAACAGGATTCAAACTGTGAGAAACTGTGTTCTTAAGTTATCTGGGATAATATCCAGCAGTCACTGGAGGAGCACTAAAACTTAAATCATATGCTAACTGATATGATTTATCTTTTTGATATTTAAAATATAATTTGTTTAACATCTGAAAATAGTTGATGTTATTATATTAAAAAAGAGTTTTCCATATGTATACAGTTTATCAACAATTCTTTAATGATTGTAAAAAAATCTGAATTAAAGTGTTTATTTTTTTATGTATGTTTTGAAATGTTAAGAATTTAAATGTAAAAGGCATAGAGGGCTTAAGAACATGTGCGTATAAAAGGTGATTTAATTCCACTCCAGAGTTTTTAAATTTGCCATTAAATAAGTCTTTTAATTATCATTTGATGACAAAAGATCACATGCTATTTAAATGGGAGATAAATCTTGATTTAATACTCACCTAATTCTGAAAGCTATTAATATAACAATTCGAAAATACTTAAAAATTAGATCGGTTGACCCTAATTGAGTCACTTGCCCTAATCACACAAACTATAAACAACTAATTATATACATGGACTGAAACAAACGAAATTTTTTGACAAATAAAAAATAATAAAGCAACTGATAAAAATCCCAAATTCTCTTTCACAGCAGAGCTAGTCTGTAGAAATACATGAGGAGTTCCCTATTAAGACGGACACTGTGTGAGCTGGAAGTGCCTCCCTGCTGGTCTCTGCATCGGGTGCCTTTCTTCCAGTTAGAGAGTGAGTGGCAAGAGTTTCTCACCCAAAGGTTACAAGGAAAAGCTCGCTGGTACATTTTTAAAAATCTTGGGTGTTGATCCTATCAAACTGGCTTCTCTTGATCCGCACACCCTCTCCCAAATTGATGTAATCGACTACCTAGTGGGGAACAGCAGAGGACAGATTCTTTTCTTTTCTTTTCTTTTCTGAAAAAAAAAGAAAAAAAGTTGACCACCACAGTGACAGACTGTTACGACCAGCTCAAGCCATAACACAAAAGGGGGATCAGACAGAAACGTTTAAATCAAAATAGGATTTATTGAATTAAACATATCACAAACAATAATAATGAACATAAGTCTAGGGATAAGGGAAAACAAAATATTGACAACATGTGTAAGAAAACACAATGAGCCACTCATGAGGAGAGTTTCCCCATGGAGTGCCTGCCCCAAACAAGGCACAGCACTCTTATATACTCTAACTAATCATCAATTAGGATGAGTAGAACCAATCAGGAACTCCCACGTCCAGGACCAATAGGATCAGGAGACTCAGGGACGTCACACCTCCCACTCCAAAAGGAGGTTCTCTAAAGAACCGACAAAAAAGAAAAACAAACAACAACAACAAAAAAAAATGATACGAATGCAAAAACAATCATTTAAATGTGAATGTACAATAACTTTAATACTCATCTCCATAAATCTCACTCCATTTCAATCCTGGAATCCTGGGCCCTAGGACGTCAGAGAGAAAAACGGAGAAAGAAGAAGAGAGAGAGAAGAGATACCAGACACTACTGGGACAGCTTACACGTAGGCCAATAAAATTTTCGTAAAAGTCTATCATAAGTCTTTCGTACCCCCATATGTCCAGTCATGCCCTGATGTGATAGCTTTAAGAGGTCTTGACGGAAATCAAGTGGAACCACAATTTGGATCCTAGGATCGAGTGAAAAGTCTAAGCTCATAGGTTGTTGTCTATAAAGCAAACCATCTTGAAAAAAATAGAAGGGAGATGAAGTCTTGTCTTCTTGTTCACGAGCTAAAGAGAACAATTCTCGAAGAGTATCATCTGCCTGCTGTGCTTTGATAAGATCATCTCGAGTCACACTAAAGAGCGGAGATAAAGAACAAGATGTGTTAACAGGGTCATCACAGATAAATGGACATTCTAACAGAGGATCAGACTTATGGTCATCAACAGCATGTGGATCATGAATCACTTCTTCCACATCTGTGCACACAGTACTTAATTCTGGCTGAGAGGAATTTTCAGATACGATAAAAGTATCAAAGAGAATTTTTTCAGTTTCATCTGGCAGATTTTTCTTAGCCATCGCTCGAGTTATTGCACATGCAGGGTATAAGTTAGGACAGTCAGAAGATCCATCTAATTTCTCAACAGCAGAAGCTACTATAGGTGGAACCCCAGTGTCTGACTTTTCCCAAACATTTCCCCCGGCTAAATCATTGCCAAGGATGAAAGTGACACCTGAGACAGGAAGCATAGCACGAACTCCAACTACCACCTCACCTGACACGAGTTTAGACTCAAGATGAATGCGGTGTAGAGGAACTTCCATGAACCCCATCTCAAGTCCTCTAACCAGTACATGTGTTCCCGTATCAGTATGTTCAGACAAGGGCAAAAGTCCTTCCAACAAAAAGGATTGCCCCGCTCCAGTATCTCGTAAAATGCGTACAGGGACAGTCTCCTCCGAATTAGGCAAAGCCACGGTCCCTTCAGTGAGGAATGGTGCAAAATCAACACTATTTTTAACACTCTCCATCTCAGTAATATCTACCCGTTCAATCCGTTCATTAAATCGAGCAGGAGTATGATTCACATTCGATGTAGAAATTAAACCCACAGGTTTAACACCTTTCTCTTTCTTTTTGAGAGCAATACAGTCTGAAATTTTATGTCCTGGCTTCTTACAGTAAAAACAAACCATCTCAGCTTTCATACGTGAAGTATTATCAGAAAAACTTGACACAGTATTCTGGCGTGAAAACATCTTCTTAGGTCTAACAGTAACGCTCAACTTAGACCTGCTCGAATCATTGAAGTGATTAACAGACATTTGATGAGTAAGAACAAATTCATCTGCCATAAGAGCAGCATCGGACATTTTACTCACTTTATGCTCATTGAGATACATAGCAACAGCATTTGGAACACAGTTTTTGAACTCCTCCAAAAGAATCAATTCTCTAAGCTGTTCCTTGGTGGTCACTTTTACTGAGGTACACCAGCGGTCAAACAAATTTTCTTTCTCTCTAGCAAACTCAAGATATGAACAGTTTTCAGCCCTAAAATGACTTCTAAATTTCTGGCGGTATGCTTCAGGTGCCAGTTCATAAGCATGCAAAATAGCAGTCTTAACGATTTCATAATCACCACTTTGTTCCATAGTCAGCGCTGAATAAACTTCCTGAGCTCTTCCTACTAAAACACATTGCAACAGTAAGGTCCAAAATTCTTTTGGCCATTTCAAAGACTCAGCAACGCGCTCAAAATGTTGGAAATACTTCTCTACTTCTTTCTCTAAAAACAGTGGCACAAGTCTAATGTTTTTGTAAACATCAAAAACAGGTGCAGTAAACAAGGTTTCAACAGACGATGCGCGACGTGGAGTTTCAACTGTTTGGGCGTGCAATTCTAACTCCAATTTCCTCAACTGAAAATCTCTTTCCTCCCTTTCAGATTGCAACTCCAGTTTACGTAACTCAAGTTTCTGTTGTAACTCTAATTTTCTCATTTCTAAATCACGTTCTTTCAGTGCACAAGCATCACGCTCAGCACGTAGTTTTTCCGTATCAACACTTAACTGTTTCTCTTGCAAAGACATCTCACTAAACTTCACATTTCGATCGGCAGCATAAAGAGGAGAGGTTAAAGACTCTTCAGGATCAATATCTTGAGCTCTTACCTCTAAAACGCCCCGCTCAAAAAGTGCATTTTTCACAACTTTCAACAGCGTTTCTTTAAGCTTCTTATCATTACTCGTTACCTCCACATCAAAGCGCTCGGCAATCTGCAACAACTCGTCCTTCGTACATCTCTCCAATAGAATTTCCGAAGGAAATGAGAAGAAATCCTCAATTACCGACGACATATCTGTTAAAAGATGCAGCAGAGAAACACAATAACAAAACACAAACAACACGCGTGAGACGCCGCACTAAACTAGAGCATTAGAACTACAAATCCCATCAGCCACTTCGCCCGGAATTGTCACACATACACGCTCTAGCTTCAACCCGCACCTTGGTTATGAGATAAATAAAGACTTACCGAAAGTCATCGCTCAAATTATCCTCATACTCAGCAGGCTTCAAATACGCAGAGATACAGAAAAACAACAAAGTGTTACCTTAAATGAAAAATGAGAGACTCCAGATCCTAACTATAAACAACACTAACTAAACCTAACTAATCTTCAAAGGTGTACCGGACTCGGGGTGGTATTTAAACGCTAAACTCATGGACAATTGGCGTTTTACCAAAAGCCTGAAGCGTACCCCCAACAGAGATTTAAAACCTCCGCCCAGAATAACCTTCAAAAATAAGAAAGGCAAAATAACAAAAAAAAAATAACAAACAGTGTCTCGATGGAAGGATTTTAACCCAGCTGAGAACACTCTAAATACCTGAAGTCTACTCATTCCAAAAAGGTAAACACACTAAGGACATTAATGTATTTACTTACACATGCAGCAATTCCAGGACGAGCGCCCAATTTTATGTTACGACCAGCTCAAGCCATAACACAAAAGGGGGATCAGACAGAAACGTTTAAATCAAAATAGGATTTATTGAATTAAACATATCACAAACAATAATAATGAACATAAGTCTAGGGATAAGGGAAAACAAAATATTGACAACATGTGTAAGAAAACACAATGAGCCACTCATGAGGAGAGTTTCCCCATGGAGTGCCTGCCCCAAACAAGGCACAGCACTCTTATATACTCTAACTAATCATCAATTAGGATGAGTAGAACCAATCAGGAACTCCCACGTCCAGGACCAATAGGATCAGGAGACTCAGGGACGTCACACAGACTACAATCTAAAACAAAATGGCTCAGAAATGCCTTTTAAATTATAAAGCTACAGAGCAAAATCCAAATACTTTTGGTTTGCCCAGAGTTAAAAACAACATCAGCAACCACAAGTTGTGTTATGTAAAAGAGGTAGATTTTAAGGCACCAGGTCAGGAAGCAGACAGACTGGCTAAACCAACCGTCTGCTAGCGGCCTCGCGTCACCCAGGTCAGATAAATCCCATCACATAGAGCCTCTTTCACCTAGCTATCATCATATAGAGACTGTGTCTGTTCCCCGATTTTGGAAATCCAAAAAATGTTTAAACCCATCTAAGGTTAAAAATTTAATTGATGTTCAACAAATAAAAAACAGCTATAATTCAGATGAGCAAATGCTAAAGCTTGGGTTGCTGAATATTCGATCGCTTACTTCAAAAGCACTCGTTGTTAACGATATGATTTCAGATAATAACCTAGATGTGCTGTGTTTGACAGAAACCTGGCTAAAACCAAGCGATTACATTACTTTAAATGAGTCCACCCCGCAAGATTACTGTTATAAACATGAGCCTCGTCTGAAACGCAAAGGGGGTGGTGTTGCTGTAATTTATAGTAATATTTTCAAAACCACTAAGAAATCAAGTTTCGAATATAATTCTTTTGAAGTGTTAGTGCTTAATGTAAAAATATATAGTGTAAATGATAAATCACGTTTGAGATTTGTGCTGGCTACTGTATACAGGCCACCAGGGCACCATACAGACTTTATCAAAGAATTTGCGGACTTTCTATCAGAGTTAGTATTGGCTGCAGATAAAGTACTAATTGTTGGTGATTTTAATATACACATCGATAATGAAAAAGATGCATTGGGTTTGGCATTTAAAGACATTGTAAACTCAATTGGAGTTAGACAACACGTGTCAGGACCTACTCATCGTCGTAATCATACTCTAGATCTAATATTATCACACGGAATAGATGTTGATGCCGTTGAAATTCTGCAGCAGAGCGATGACATCTCAGATCATTATCTAGTCTCGTGTAAATTACATTTAGCCAAGGCTGCAAAGCCGACTCCGTGTTTCAAATATGTTAGACCTATCACTTCTGCTACTAAAGATTGCTTTATTAATAATCTTCCTGATCAGTTTCATCATCTCAGCATCCCAGATAGCTTAGAAGAACTAGATACTGCAACAGAAACTTTTAACTCTCTCTTTTCCAGCACTTTAGACACAGTTGCTCCGTTGCGCTTAAAGAAGATTAAAGAAAATAGTCCAACGCCGTGGTACAACGAGCACACTCGGGCCCTTAAGAGAGCAGCCAGAAAAATGGAGCGCAACTGGAAGAAAACAAAATTAGAGGTACAGTGAGGAAAATAAGTATTTGAACACCCTGATATTTTGCAAGTTCTCCCACTTAGAAATCATGGAGGGGTCTGAAATTGTCATCGTAGGTGCATGTCCACTGTGAGAGACATAATCTAAAAAATAAAATCCAGAAATCACAATGTATGATTTTTTAACTATTTATTTGTATGATACAGCTGCAAATAAGTATTTGAACACCTGAGAAAATCAATGTTAATATTTGGTACAGTAGCCTTTGTTTGCAATTACAGAGGTCAAACGTTTCCTGTAGTTTTTCACCAGGTTTGCACACACTGCAGGAGGGATTTTGGCCCACTTCTCCACACAGATCTTCTCTAGATCAGTCAGGTTTCTGGGCTGTCGCTGAGAAACACGGAGTTTGAGCTCCCTCCAAAAATTCTCTATTGGGTTTAGGTCTGGAGACTGGCTAGGCCACGCCAGAACCTTGATATGCTTCTTACAGAGCCACTCCTTGGTTATCCTGGCAGTGTGCTTCGGGTCATTGTCATGTTGGAAGACCCAGCCTCGACCCATCTTCAATGCTCTAACTGAGGGAAGGAGGTTGTTCCCCAAAATCTCGCAATACATGGCCCCGGTCATCCTCTCCTTAATACAGTGCAGTCGCCCTGTCCCATGTGCAGAAAAACACCCCCAAAGCATGATGCTACCACCCCCATGCTTCACAGTAGGGATGGTGTTCTTGGGATGGTACTCATCATTCTTCTTCCTCCAAACACGTTTAGTGGAATTCTGACCAAAAAGTTCTATTTTGGTCT
Source organism: Rutilus rutilus (assembly GCA_021464565.1). Classification (NCBI taxonomy): domain Eukaryota; kingdom Metazoa; phylum Chordata; class Actinopteri; order Cypriniformes; family Leuciscidae; genus Rutilus; species Rutilus rutilus. The sequence goes on along the minus strand of JAJAQA010000006.1, from coordinate 930,357 downwards.
CATCTGACCACATGACTTTCTCCCATGACTCCTCTGGATCATCCAAATGGTCATTGGCAAACTTAAGACGGGCCTTGACATGGGCTGGTTTAAGCAGGGGAACCTTCCGTGCCATGCATGATTTCAAACCATGACGTCTTAGTGTATTACCAACAGTAACCTTGGAAACGGTGGTCCCAGCTCTATTCAGGTCATTGACCAGCTCCTCCCGTGTAGTTCTGGGCTGATTTCTCACCTTTCTTAGGATCATTGAGACCCCACGAGGTGAGATCTCGCATGGAGCCCCAGTCCGAGGGAGATTGACAGTCATGTTTAGCTTCTTCCATTTTCTAATGATTGCTCCAACAGTGGACCTTTTTTCACCAAGCTGCTTGGCAATTTCCCCGTAGCCCTTTCCAGACTTGTGGAGGTGTACAATTTTGTCTCTAGTGTCTTTGGACAGCTCTTTGGTCTTGGCCATGTTAGTAGTTGGATTCTTACTGATTGTATGGGGTGGACAGGTGTCTTTATGCAGCTAACGACCTCAAACAGGTGCATCTAATTTAGGATAATAAATGGAGTGGAGGTGGACATTTTAAAGGCAGACTAACAGGTCTTTGAGGGTCAGAATTCTAGCTGATAGACAGGTGTTCAAATACTTATTTGCAGCTGTATCATACAAATAAATAGTTAAAAAATCATATATTGTGATTTCTGGATTTTTTTTTTTTTAGATTATGTCTCTCACAGTGGACATGCACCTACGATGACAATTTCAGACCCCTCCATGATTTCCAAGTGGGAGAACTTGCAAAATAGCAGGGTGTTCAAATACTTATTTTCCTAACTGTATTTCGCATTTCATGGAAGGAGAGCTCGATTGCTTACAGAGAGGCTTTAAAAGCTGCTAGATCTGCTTATTTTTCAAACCTATTAGAAGAAAATAAACATAATCCTAGGTATTTATTTGAAACGGTGGCTAAACTAACGAAAAAGAAAGCTTCAAGCACAGAAGGTTCCAAGCAGCACAGCAGTAATGACTTTATGAACTTCTTCACTTATAAGATTGATAATATCAGGGATAAAATTATAACTATGCAACCGTCTACTACAGTATCGCATCAGGCAGTGCATTGTAGTCTCCCTGAGGAAAAATTTGATTCATTCATTGCTATAGGAGAGGAAGAATTTACTAAACTTGTTAAATCATCTAAATCTACAACATGTATGTTAGACCCTATACCGACTAAGCTACTGAAAGAGATGCTTCCAGAGGTCCTAGATCCTCTTCTTAATATCATTAATTCCTCTTTGTCTCTAGGATACGTACCAAAAAACTTTAAGCTGGCTATGATTAAACCGCTTGTTAAAAAAATGCAACTTGATCCTTCAGAATTAGTCAATTACAGGCCGATCTCGAATCTACCTTTTCTGTCAAAGATATTAGAAAAGGCAGTATCCTCACTAGACGGTGGGCCGAACGCGTTTTTCGTGTTGTTGATCGATCTCCATCGATAGAGTATAAGCTTCTTTTATGTACGATATTAAGTAATTATATGTAGTCAAATAAAATTTGTTGGCAATTCTGGTTTGATCATATATTTTCACAAACTTATGTTTTGATTGTCAATCATCTTAGGCAAATCGCGGGACAGCTCTAGTAGCTGAACCAATCGGATTGGAGTTTTTAACGTCAGTAAAAATACTAACCAATCGCAGACGGCCAGACTAGGACCCCGAAATGGGCGGGAGTGACATAGCGATAATTCATATTGTAGGCCTAACGTTATATTTATATATCTAACAAATTTGACACGATTTATCTTGAATATGGAGTGTTGTGTTCATGTTACTAGCTGTACATCAACAAACATCATACCCTTTTCAGTCACAAGTTGGATCAAGTTTGTACAATGTTCTTTAGAGTGGGTGAATTTAAATACAAAAGAAAGCCAAATCGCCCAAAAAGCTGTGGAAAAATATAAAATCACAGAAGGCCACATTCCAGATGTGCCAATTCATGTTGGCTACCATAGAGAATGCTACATGCAGTATGCTAACAAAAGAAATATTGAGAGAGCCAGCAAGAAGAAAGAAAAGACAGTACAGGAAGCTGAAGGTTTGTAAAGCAGCTTTATAAGTTAGCCTAAGTGTAGTTGTTTGACCTCATACGTCTGGATTAATCATGGTGTAAATGCTTAGAATCCCTTTTAACCCCAAACAAATGATTGATATTTACATCTCAGAAATAGTTAAAAATATATTAAGTTAATTATTATATATTTATTCTTATAAAAGGCTACTATAGACACAGCGACATCTAGTGGACACATTTTTCAACCTATAGCGACTGAAAATGTGCTCCACCAATCAGATGAGCAAAACATTAAAAGAGTTTTATGATGAACTGTGAAAAACAAAGGGCATTTTCATTGTTTCATCAGAATAGATGTATCAGGGCTTAGATCAGGTCAAGATGATGTCTCACAGCAGGGCTGAGGATCTGGGATTACCTGGGGAAACAGATTAGCAGAGTTGTAAACAGTGTAGTAAAATTATTGGTTCATGGTCTAATGAGGATTTACGTTTAGGAGGCACTTACAAAAAAAAAAGTAAGAGTAACTAGATGAGCCCAGATTAAAATGCATACAGTAATCACACCTTGCGTCAATATGAATAATAAAAGCATACCGTTAGGGCACAGCAGTAACATTTTTCTAATAATTCAACGGCCTGTCGTCAATTATTCCATACATACATATTAAGTTAATTATCTATTTATTCTTATAAAAGGCTACTATAGACACAGCGACATCTAGTGGACACATTTTTCAACCTATAGCGACTGAAAATGTGCTCCACCAATCAGATGAGCAAAACATTAAAAGAGTTTTATGATGAACTGTGAAAAACACAGGGCATTTTCATTGTTTCATCAGAATAGATGGTTCAGTGCTTAGTCAGATCAGGTTGAGAAGATGTCTCACAGCAGGGCTGAGGATCTGGGATTACCTGGGGAAACAGATTAGCAGAGTTGTAAACAGTGTAGTAAAATTATTGGTTCACGGTCTAATAAACACACACACACACAATTTTTTACTTAGTTAGATACAGGTTGTAAAACTATAAAGCATTACTACTACAATCCATGCAGTCATCACATGGATTTTTTGTTTTTCCCTTATCTTTTCCATTACAATATATTAGATGAAGAAGCCTACACCACAAATATGCCAACAGAGGTTAGAGTTCTCCGCTCAACCACAACAGAGGTTCCGGGTCATCTAAAAAGAGCACCACATCTCCTTCCAAGGCAGTGCATAATATGCAGAAGAGATAAATATTTCACCCAGAAATATAACCGGAAGAGGGTAAAGGAGAATCTTCAGAAATGTGAAACACTGACAGCTGGTAAGCTGCTTCTTGCAGCGGAGTCACGCAGAGATGAAAATCTTCTATTACAAATACGTGGAATGGACCTTGTTGCCTCAGAAGCAATGTATCATTTCAGATGCTACAGAAACTACACTGTATTTCTGTATAAAACAGATGAACATGACTGCACAGGAAACAGCCAGTTTCAGACTGGATACAAGCATTTCTGTACAACAGTGGTGGATGAAAGTTTGCTAAGAAAGCGGAAGGTGCTTAAGTTATCAAAGTTGAATGCACTGTTCAAGAAATGTGTCCTTGAAACAGAAGGAATTAACATCTCCTCTTACAAATCTGGTTCCTTAAAAGTGAGACTAAAAAAGTCATATCCTTTTTTAAAGTTTCAAAAACTATCAAGGTATGACTTTGTCTATGTTGAGGATTTGACACCACACGAAATGGTCCAAGATGAAGTTGCCACAGCTGGATCATATTTGTCATCAGCATCTTCATCCTCATCCTCATCATCAGATGAAGAAAGCACAAGAAGAATTGAAACAGATGACACAAATGAGACCCGCCTCTTGTTCCATGCAGCCATGACACTGAAAGATGCCATAGTTGAAAAGTGTAAGGCAACACCCAAACTCACATGGCCACCAACAGCACAGCAGCTTACGATGTCAGCTGCATCAAATCTGGTCCCAGATAAGCTTTTCAATTTCATTGCATGGACTACAGCCATGACAACAGATCCCTCTACTGACAATGAAAGAGTGAATGTTAGTGAAGAGGAGGCTGAGAAGATTGTGTCAATTGGTCAGGATGTTATTAAGCTAACAATGAAAGGGAGATGGCTTATGCCCAAACATTGTGCATTAGCCATGGCTGTCAGACACATAACAGGATCAGCTCAGCTGATAGGCTTATTGAATGGTCTTGGGCACTGTTCCTCTAACTCGCAGGTACTTGAACATGACACAGCTTTAGCACAGCTACAAATACTACGAGGTGACACTTACATCCCCCAAAACATGCAAGTACAGTTGCAAGCAACTCTAGTTTGGGACAATAATGATTTTGGAGAGGAAACATTGTCTGGTAAAGGGACTACACACAATACAAATGGCATTATAATTCAAAAAATGATTCCATGTAACGAACCTACCCCTGACCATCAGTGTTTACAGAAAACAAGAAAGAGGTCTCTTGATCCACCCTCTACTAACCTTGCGACATACATCAGAGGGAAGAGAACAGGCCCAGAACATTTTGGAAAAGAAGTAGAACTAAATCGAGACACCCACATCCTTACCAGGAAATCAGCACAAAAATTAGATGGTGCCTACTTCCTGATGAAGTCTGCAGTCCATGGCAAAGTCCTTCCTTCCTGGACTGGTTTTAACACAGTGATCCGTGGAGATCCAATTCCACCACCAACCAACATTGGGTACCTTCCAGTGATTGATGCAAGTCCTACAGAATTCGGAACTGTAAAAACCATCCTTAAAAGATCAACAGAAATTGCAGACAAACTCCAACTTCAAGAGATAGTTCTAGTCTTTGACCAAGCCATCTATGCCAAAGCTCAGGAGATACGGTGGAAGAGTGAAACATACAAGGAAAGACTTACAATTAGAATGGGGGAGTTTCACACATGTATGGCTTTCCTGTCCTGTATTGGCAAGCGATTTGGAGATGCTGGCTTACAAGACATTCTGATTGAGGCTGATGTTATTGCTGCTGGGTCTGTTGGGGGAGTTATAACAGGTCACCAATATAACAGAAGCATCCGAAGCCACAAGTTGATGTGTGAGGCACTACACAGGTTACGCTGGCAAGCCTACCTTGAAACCCTTTCTCAAGACTGCCGTGAAGCTGCTTTAAAAGTTGCTGGTGACCTCCAAAGTGCCTTTCCTGAAGAAAAATGTCAAGTAATTATTGAATCACAGGTGTTCAACACAATCCTTGAAGGCTATGACAAATTCAACAAACAACAAGAAAGCAAGACATACCAGTTTTGGAGTTCCTACATTGAAATGGTAGAGGATCTGCTATCATTCATCAGGGCCACACGAGAGGCAAGCTGGGGTCTGCATCTTTCCAGCATCCGGTTCATGCTGCCGTGGTTCTTTTCCTACGACAGAATCAATTACAGTAGATACTTATCAGCATACTGGCAGGAGATGAACATTCTAAAGGAAACTCATCCAAGAATCTACACACAGGTGCAATCAGGTGACTTTGTGGCACAGAGGCAGCAGGCATATGCCTTTACAGGCACTGCATGTGACCAGGTAATAGAACAGACAGCAAACAGGGACTCAAAGACCAAAGGTGGGCTTACAGGTTTTTCGTTGAACAAAGGTGCAATCCACAGGTGGACACTGACACAGCACGAGAGAGCAGCCATCACAATGGAGGTCAAGGACATGGCTGGGCAGAACACGTCAACGAGACAGAGAACAGAATTGGATGAGAAAAGAAAGGAACAGGATGAAAAAGATGTTCAGAGCATTCTGTCAACCATAAATCACATGATGAACCCATTTGACCAAACACTGGAAAAAGAGCATCTTTACCATGTTACATCAGGTCAGGTAGCATCAGAAGCCATCTCTGCAGATCTGCTGAATGCAAAGGAAATAGGTGAGAAGGCATTTGTTGAATTCTTTCAGCAACGTCTCAACACAGATGAGGTTGAATTTCATGCACCATTGAAAAAAATGAAACTCAAGACATTTAAGGACACAGCTGCCTCAAGTGTCACCAAAGTGAAAGGCCGAGAGATAGCCCTCAAAGCAGATAGAGATCTCTTCGCAAGGCTTATTGTGGTTGGAACAGTGAGGAAGATAGACATAGGGGAAATGCTGGTCTATAGTCTGGGGCCCTTGCCTGCAGCAATTGCAAACGTTGATGGCTCGATTGTAAAAACAGACAAAGCCAAATTAATGCACTTTCTAGAAGGGTCAGTAAATCCACCAGCCACAGTTGAAATCCCTGATGGCTCAACCTGGGTGTGTGATGCAATGGCTCTAGTACAAGCCATGAAACCCCAAAATACATTTGGAAGATTTGCCAACAATGTACTTATGTACCTGATCAATGCAGCCAAAGCAAGTCAATCAAAAGTTGTGCATTTTGTCCCTGATACCTACAAACAGATGAGCATAAAGAACGCGGAACGAGACAGACGAGCTACAAAAGGATGTCAGTTGACTAAAATATATTCAGCTGACCAGAAAACACCAAAACAATGGTCCAAGTTCTTGTCTTGTGGTGACAACAAGGAGCAACTGCAACAGTTTTTCTTTGAGTCGTGGTCTAAGTCTAGGATAGATCAAATTGAGGACATTACATTGGTAGTTGGACATGGCTCTGAGTGTCACGTAATCAGAATAAACAACAGTGGCACAGACCTTGAGGTGTTACCACTGCCAGCACTGTCTACGATACAGGAGGAGGCAGACACTCGGCTGTTGCTTCACTGTGCACATGCCTCACAGTACAGCACAAATATTGTGATCAACAGTCCTGACACTGATGTGTTTGTATTGGCCATTTCGTTCTGCAGGGAAATTGGAGCAAACATCTACTTTCACACAGGTAAAGGAGAAAACAAACGCACCATACATGTACAGCAAATACAGAGACATCTAGGTGATAAAATATCAGATGCTCTGATTGGACTTCACTGTTTCACTGGCTGTGATACAGTAAGTGCTCTGTATGGCGTTGGTAAAGTGAAGGCAATTAAAACACTGCTTTCTAACGAAGACCACTGTGCCACAATGAGTAGGCTGGGAACAGCTTTTCAACTGCCAGCAGATCTGTATGAAGCTACAGAAGCATTTACGTGTGCACTCTATGACGTTAAAGACTGTAGGGATGTCAATTATGCAAGGTCTCAGTTGTTCAAGAGTGGAAAGTGCACAGACAGAAGTCTACCACCAAACAGGGATGCCTTGCATAACCACACCCAGCGGGCAAACTACCAGGCAGCCATATACAGAAGTTCCCTGAAGAGTCATCCTGATGTTCCCCCACCAATGGCCCATGGTTGGAAGATTGAGGGAGACTTCTTTAGGATTGACTGGATGACACTTCCCCCAGCCCCTGTCGGCATCTTGGAGCTTGTGTACTGCTCCTGTAAAAAAACACAATGTGTCAAAGGGAGATGCACATGCAAATTGAACGAGCTCCCATGTACAGACATGTGTCTTTGTGTGGACTGTGAGAACTTCCCAAATTAGGTATCATTGTAGGCGTCTTTCTAGCAAGCGGAAAGAGAAATGAAAAAAAAAAAAAATTGTTTATTACTTTGTTGTTGTTTGATAAAATGTATAACATTTAGGATAAATATTGTAATGTAATGTTATTTGATACATAGTATCGCTTCCATGACTAGCTATTAGGATATCTGCTGTTGATGTAAACCTATTTAATACATGTTATCTCTTCCATGCTTAGCTAGTGACGTTAGGTTGTCTGTAGGTGATGTAATCGTATGTAACGTTAGCTAGCTAATAACGTTACATGGTATCTCTTCCATGACTAGCTATTGGGTTGTGTAGCTAGTGTATGTAACTTATATAATAAATGTTATTTTTTTCACTTCAATCTCTGTCTAGTAACTTAATCGTCTTTCATATCCTAATTTACGGCGCTACAGCCTGATAGAATAACTGTGTTTACGTCAACGTTAACATGCACTGCTAAAATTACATCTAGCTAACGTTTACATTCTAATACGTTAGCTCTGCATCTCCTCAAAACAAATGTTTTCTTCTCTGTGATCTGTAACGTTGTGTCATTTCTAACATGTGTAACGTTACCTGTAAATACAAACATAAAACGGAATAACGTTATACGTTAACGGTTTACAGAGTTCATGCACTAAGCTAACATTAGCTAACGTTATAAGATAGGTAAGTTACAAACAGCAGTTACACGGAGTACTTACCGGAGCCATTACACCTGGAATCTTGGATGCCGCTGTTAATGTTTCTCGACTTCGGATAGGATTCCTGCAGGAAAATGTTTGATTGTGTAGTTTTCTATGGTGATTTCCCCAAGATTTTACACCATAGAAAGTGCTCCCGCTTTTATGGCATGTAAATTACTCATGGATGTAGCTAGCTAGAGACCGCTACAGTCGTGGTAATGGGATATTTTGAATGAATATTATTGGCAGACGTTAGTCACGTGATGATAGAATTCGTTTTTTCATTGGTTAGATGTATAGTACTCCCTCGCGTTTGCCTAATCCGTTTATTAAACGTAAATTTAGTTTTCAAAAAAATATGATCGACTTCACACTGCCAACAAACGGATACGTGTTCAGAAAAAAATTATTTAGTTTATGTGAAAAAAACAGCTACTCTATCCTCGAGGATCTATCATTTCAAAAACTAAAGCAGATAGCAGCGTTCGGCCCACCGTCTACACAACTGTGTTCCTTTCTTGAAAGAAATGATATCTGCGAGGATTTCCAGTCAGGATTCAGACCGTACCATAGTACTGAGACTGCTCTCGTTAGAGTAACAAATGATTTGCTCTTATCATCCGATCGTGGTTGTGTCTCTCTATTAGTGTTACTCGATCTTAGTGCTGCGTTTGACACCATTGACCACAACATTCTTTTAAATAGACTAGAAAACTATGTTGGCATTAGTGGAATTGCACTAGCATGGTTTAAATCATACTTATCTGACCGTTATCAGTTTGTAGCAGTAAATGATGAGATGTCTCATCGATCACACGTTCAGTATGGCGTACCACAAGGCTCAGTACTAGGACCGCTGCTGTTCACTCTGTACATGCTACCATTAGGAGATATCATTAGGAAACATGGAATTAGCTTCCACTGTTATGCTGACGATACTCAGCTCTATATTTCTTCAAAACCTAACGAAACTTACCAATTCACTAAATTAACAGAATGCATAGCTGATATAAAAAATTGGATGACTCGTAATTTCCTACTTCTAAATTCTGAAAAAACAGAGATTCTAATTATTGGACAAAAAACTTCCTCACGTAATAACCTAGAATACTGTCTAACACTTGATGGCTGCTCTGTTAAGTCTTCGTCGTCGGTTAGGAACCTGGGTGTGCTCTTTGATACCAATCTTTCATTTGAAAGTCACGTGTCTAGTATCTGTAAAACCGCATTTTTCCATCTTAAAAATATATCTAAATTACGTCATATGCTCTCATTGACAAAGGCGGAACAATTAGTCCATGCGTTCATGACCTCAAGGCTAGATTATTGTAATGCTCTACTGGGTGGTTGCCCTGCACGCTTAATAAACAAACTACAGCTGGTTCAAAACGCAGCAGCTCGAGTTCTTACCAGAACCAGGAAGTATGAGCATATTAGCCCGGTTCTGTCAAAACTGCATTGGCTCCCTATTAAACATTGCATCAATTTTAAAATATTGCTGATTACTTACAAAGCACTAAATGGTTTAGCTCCGCAGTACTTGAGCGAGCTCTTAACGCATTATACTCCTTCACGTCTATTGCGATCTCAAAATTCCGGCCAGTTGATAATACCTAGAATATCTAAATCGACTGCTGGCGGTAGATCCTTTTCCTATTTAGCACCAAAACTTTGGAACAGTCTTCCTACCATTGTCCGGGAAGCAGACACACTCTGTCAGTTCAAATCTAGATTAAAGACACATCTCTTTGACATAGCGTTCACATAATACATTATAGACTTCTATAATTCAATTTTAGGCTGCATAGATTAGGTCAGCTGGAACCGGGAACACTTCCCATAAATCCTGATGTACTTGTTACATCATGAGAAGAATGGCATCTACGCTAATTTTAGTGTCTTTGTTTATCCCAAGGTTTTCCCGCAGCCTGCCGGATCCAGGCCGTTTCCAGATCTGATGAAGGACCTTCGCCTGGACCCGGTGTCAATGCAGTGCTGAAGGGCCAACTAGTCTCTCCCTATGGAGGATCCCTTTCCCACTCTACAGATAACGCGTCGTCGGGAAAACTCAATTTGCGTATCTACCCCGAATTGATAAAATAAAATAAAGTTCTGAATCAAAACTATAAGGAAACACCAGTAATTTGTTTAGGTTTGGTTTGTAGGGAATTCCAAACCTGCACACATATATTCAAACGCACATAACTATAGAACCCGTTCTTAATGCGCATCTGAACGCCATCAGCGTTTCTCACAGGTTCGCGTTTAAAGTCTGTGTAGAGAGAATGGTGTCGTCTTGGCGGCCCTAATTTAAAAACAAATGATCGTTGCGACGGAAGCGAATCAATCAAAACTAACTTTAGCTGGAAAATAACTTTATTAAAGAACCGCTATAAAGCCAAAACAATCTTACGTTAAATTATACATTTATCTCTGTAAAGCTGCTTTGAGACAATCTACATTGTTAAAAGCGCTATATAAATGAAAATGACTTGACTTGACTTGACTTTAACACACCTTCTAGCCAGAATTGAAAATTCTGACAGAAAATGGAATACAATACAATAACTGTATAACTGGGACCTACTTACCTGCTCACTTCCTGGAGCAGAGCATGGTTCTTGACTTTGAGAACCGATGTCCTGACAAGATGAGGTCTGCAGAGTGTTAGGCTTCTGCTCTGAAATACACATCATCTTTATTTCTCCTACTGTGCCTTTTAGCTCCTGCACAACAGCATGCACTTCTGGAAAACAGCAGAGCGACACAATCATGTTCACGATCCACAAAGCCTTTACAGTGCCCTCCACATCTATTGGCACCATTTATCCTCTTGGTCTTTCATTCAAAATTCTAATCTAAAATAAAAATAAAATAATTGAGAAAAATATGAATATGAATTGAATAATACAGGCGTGGTCTATTAGCCTAAAATTAGCCTATTTCCAAAAAAAAGTGGAGTGTTCCATCTCATCAGGCACAGCATTTTCCTAATGAAGCTGTCACTTTAACTGACCGTTCGCAAAGACCCGCCCCCCTTAGTTACTGTCGCTATGACCGACAAGCTACGCTGCTCTCATGCCACTCCATGTTCTCACACAAGGAGAAATACATCGGAGCAGAGAGGAGACTGACAACTTGCTGACAGACAGGACAGACCAGGTTACTTTCGGTTACTTTTGATATTAAACAATTATTAGAAATGTAATATTTCTGCGTGTGAGATTTCATTACCTTTCCACTCCCTCAGCTCTCTCTCTGCTTTTATCCTGAAGCGCCGCTCATATTTTAAATCTTCTTTAAGCTCTTTAATTTCATGTTTTAACTCTTTGATCTCTTCAGCCATGTCTGACCTCTTGCATGGCTGAGGAGACAGAGGACTTGGCACACTTGAATCCTTCAGCACTCCCACAGCCGGTCTCGGTTCCTGAAGTACAATAGCCGTTATTATGTATTCTAGCTGTAAAGTTATAGTTTATAAAAGATAAAATAAAGTAGCTTCCTGCTCACCTTTATTTGAGTGCAGCTTTGTTTCACCGCAGCCATAATCTTCTGTTGAATTATGTTTTTTTGTTACTGGTGCATTTTCCTGAAAATAATAATCACACAATAAAAAAGTATCCCAGAAAAATTAAACTATTAAACATAAATGCTTGTCTACAGTGCATTTAGTATATGTATGAAATATACAGGACTTTAGGCCTACATGTAACGGGATTTCTTGATCTCATTTAAATACTATCTAAAATCAGGTTGACATTTGAGGAAGAATGTGAATGAGATTTTATCCGTTTTCCAGGTCCAGAAATGAAGTCTCGCCAACATCTGTTGAGGACCTTTTGACTTTCTCTCTTCTACCCTTTCCTAACGCTTCCTCTGTTGCAAAGAGGGGTATACTGGCAAAGTCACAGCCAGTTTCAGTTTTTTTCTCAAGTCAATTAGGGGCTGACGCTCTCCTAAAAACAAACAAAGACACAGTGCAGTTTTGTTTATTCCATTGTTATAAATGTTTTTTTTTTTTTCATAAGTTTTTACTTATATTTTAATTGTTCAGCTTCAATGATAGCATAATACATTTGTCTATTCACAAAGGATTGTAACGTTAACTGGTTGGGGTGAGATTTTAATGATAGCCTACGATTTATCAGTCTCACTTTATCACCATATTGAAATTAATATCTTTATAACGTGTAAGACTGAAAATACTGGTTGGGGTCTGAGATAAAGGGCCCTGCTAGCTAATTAACATTCAACCTCCCCCATACAGGAAGTGAGGTTCACTTCCTCTCAGAAACAACGAAGAACTCACACAAGAACATGGTTTAATGTGAATGTTTATCATTGACTGTTATGTTTTTGGTGTCATTTGAAATGTCTCAAAGTGAGTGGTACAGATATCTCATATCCAGATAGATCAAATAAAAGGAAATAAGGTTTATGGAAGTTTAGAGAAAACTGGTTCAGAGCCATTTGAGGGTGGTCGCCCCCATCCCCCATGTCACCTGGTCAAGAGAGAATAAAGGAAGGTGTTCTCGCTCTCTCGGGGCTCTTCTTTGCTGGATACGAATGGAATAGGTGGTCTTTCTCTCTCTCTCTCTCTCTCTCTCTCTCTCTCTCTCTCTCTCTCTCTTAAAAGAAGAAATGGAACTATTACTTCAGATCCAACAGAAATGAGAACAATGGGCATTGAATTTTATAAAGAACTGTTTGGTAATATGGACTGTGATGTTGGATCTATGGACCAGTTCTTAAGAGATCTTCCTAAATTAAGACCTGAGGAGAAAGATTCATTGGACGTAATAATTTCTTTTGATGAACTTTCGAAGGCGGTCAAACAGCTCTCTACAGGAAAGTCACCAGGAATCGATGGTTTACCGGCTGAGTTTTATAAAGCCTTTTGGGGTGTTTTAGGAGTAGATTTGTATAATGTTTTTTGTGAATGTTTTAAAAGAGGTTGTCTACCAAATAGCTGTCAAAGAGCTGTGTTATCACTCCTGCCAAAAAATGGAGACTTAGGCTTGTTGAAGAATTGGAGACCAGTGTCTTTAATGTGTCTAGATTATAAAATACTCTCTAAATGTTTAGCAAACAGACTAAAAAATATTTTGCATGTTGTGGTGAAAAGTGAACAAACTTACTGTATTCCTGGGCGGACAATTATGGACAATTTGTTTCTTATGAGAGATGTTATTGATTTATCTATTAGAAACAATCTTGATGTGGGTTTTTTATCTATTGACCAAGAGAAAGCTTTTGACCGGGTAGGTCATGAATACCTTTTTACTGTGTTAAAGACTTTTGGATTTGGGGAGAATATTATTTCTTGGATAAAAATACTTTATGAAGATGCTTCAGTAATGCTTAAAATAGGAGGTGGCCTGAGTTGTCCAATCCCGGTTAAAAGAGGAATCAGGCAGGGATGTCCTCTATCAGGACAACTTTATAGTTTAGCCATAGAACCCTTACTGTGTAAATTAAGAAAGGAGTTAAAAGGTTTAATGATACCAGGAGATAATTCAGGGCTAAGGTACTCTGTGTCTGCTTATGCAGATGATGTAAATATTTTTATTTCTGGTCAAAATGATATTCAGATACTTTGTAAAAGTTTGAACCTTTATGAAAAGTCTTCCTCAGCCAAGGTAAACTGGGCAAAGTGTGAAGGGTTTGCTGTGGGGTCTAGGGCTGATACTGGACTACCTAAACTTCCTGAAGGACTGAAATGGGGAAAGGAAGGTTTTAAAGTTTTGGGGGTGTATCTGGGTACTGATAAATATAAAGAAAAGAACTGGGAGGGTCTGCTTGGAAAGGTTGTTGCTAAGTTGTCTAAGTGGAACTGGCTATTGCCCGAACTATCTTATAGAGGCAGAGTCCTAATTATAAACAACCTGACCGCCTCTATGTTATGGCACAAATTGAATGTGCTTGAGCCACCAGATGACAGTATTAAGGAGATTCAGAGGAAACTGGTGGATTTTTTCTGGTCTGGCCAAAAATGGATTCCTCGGCAGGCACTTTATCTACCGGTGATCGAAGGAGGGCAAAGCCTAATAGATGTACGAAGCCGCATAAATGCTTTTCGATTGCAAGCAGCCCAGAGACTATTGTACGAGGAGAATGTTGGGTGGATTAATGTTGCTTGTGCTCTTCTCCGGAAAACATCTGGATTATTGTATGATAAACAGCTTTTTTTATTGCAAAGTGATGAAGTGGATTTGAAAGAGTTGACACCTTTTTATAAGTCAATGATAACAGCTTGGAGAAAGACATTTATTATACACAGAGACATTTTACAACCTGAGGACTGGATAATGGGAGAACCACTGTTCCATAACCCATTAATAAGAACAAGGATTTTGTCCTCTAAATCTGTGGAAAGCTGTTTTGTGAAGGCTGGGTATGTCAAGTTGGGGGATCTGAGAAGTGGTGATGACTGGAAAACAGCTGAGTCTTTGCAGAGTGTTACGGGGTTGAGATCTCTTCGGCTTGTGAGACGAATAATGGAGGAGGTGTGGGCAGCTCTGCCTGGGGCCTGCAGAGAGGCACTGTCACAGGTCTGGAATGGACACTATACATTTCCACCCATTAAAATTTCTGCTGCTGTGCAAGAGGAGATGGAGGAAGCTGGTCATTCAATTTTATCATTCGAGTACCCCGAGTTGGGGAGTTTTCAGGACATTAAGAAGAAAGAACTCTATGTAACGTGTGTAAAAGTTACGCATCAGACTGTGCTAAGAGGAGTGAAGACTTGGAGGTGGTCAGATGTGTTTGGGACAAATTTCAAGGCATGTTGGAGGTCTCTATATAAGTTGCCTGTTGAGAAGCGTACTGCAGACTTGCAGTGGAGACTGATGTTCGGGGCTATAGCTACGAACAGACACGTGGCACACCTTAATCCAGCAGTGGGGACAGAGTGTTTATTTTGTGGTTTAGAAGAAACAGTTAATCATTTATTTATTGATTGTTTTAGGTTGGAGGAAATGTTTAATTTTTTAACACAAGTTTTTATAAAGTTTGGGGAGAATTTTTCTTATCAGATTTTTATAAGTGGTCCAATTTATAATTTTCAAGAAAGGAGGAAGAAATGTTTACTGAATTTTCTGTTGGGTTTAGCTAAGTTGTCCATATGGAAAACTAGGAAAAATAAAATGTTAGGAATAGGTCCAATTAATGCTGAAATGGTACTAAAAGGGATGATAACTGCTAGAATCAAGATAGAGTATACGTATTATAAATTGGTCCGTGATATTGTTATGTTTTCTGAAATTTGGTCAGTGGGGGGAGTACTTTGTCAGATTGGAGAAAATGGAATGTTGTTTTTAAATGTGTAGGAATTTAATTTATGAAATGAAATTTTTGTAAGATAATTGTTTTGAGGTAAAAGGACAAATGGTCTAATAAAGATATTGTTAAGCCTCTCTCTCTCTCTCTTTCTCTCTCTCTCTCTCTCTCTCTCTCTCTCTCTCTCTCTCTCAGGTAGGCTACAAGCTGGGTAAAAATATTAGGTTCTAATCAATATTTCAATTGTACTTGATAATGTAATGTAATGTATAACAATAGAAATCAATGATGGAAAGAAAAAAAACATTATTATAAGTTGTGTTTATAGATCACCTGGGTCAAGTGTTGATACTTTCAATGGAGAGATGGAGAATCTGTTTTCAGCAGTTAACAAAAAGCCCTTATCATATGTGGGACTTTTAAATCCAAACCAACACAAACTGACCTATGAATTCATTGAAAGAATGTACTCCATGTCCTTATTCCCAACAATAACAAAACCCAGAAGAATCACATCACACAGTGGAACCCTAATTGACATCTTTACAAATAACTTGACAAATAACATTATTAATGGCCTGCTTATTTGTGATATTACAGACCACTTACCTGTTTGTGCCATATATGACTGCAATGTTTCTAAAACTAAATAAATAATGTCATGTAAGCTGCATGAAGAAGTACAATTGGTTATGGCTAACCCAGAACTTAGCCACGCACAGGCCTACCAGGCTTACCTTAGGGCATGTGAGGAGCTTGGAAGGCCTGCAAGAATGCTTAGGGCATTTCAAAGCAAGAGACAACACCGTAAGTGTTTCCTTGTTTGAAAATTTAATTACATTTCCTTTTCTCAGCAATTCACTAATGTGTGCCTTTTATATTTACAGTTCAGCCAGGAGACATTGGGCCCTATTTTAACGATCTGAAACGCAAGTGTCAAAGCGCAAAGCGCAAGTAACTTTGTGGGCGGGTCTTGGCGCTGTTGCTATTTTCCCGGCGGGATAAATGACTCTTGCGCCGGGCGCAAATCTAAAAGGGGTTGGTCTGAAGTAGCTTCATTATTCATAGGTGTGGTTTGGGCGTAACGTGAAATAAACCAATCAGAGCATCATCTCACATTCCCTTTAAGAGCAGACGCACTTTTTCCTTGGCGTATTGCTATTATAACGGCGGATTTGCCAGGCGCGCGTCAAGAGCGGTTCACAGCCGAGGAGAGCAACGCTCTCGTCACGGCCGTAAAAGAGAGAGAAGTGACATTGGGGATGGGAGAAACACACCCAAATTAGCTTCGGCTAAACAGGCATATAATAATGTGGGTAAATGTGTAAGCTAGATGTATGCTTTTATAATAAATTGTTATATTTATAATAAATTATCTATCTATCTATCTATCTATCTATCTATCTATCGTTTGTAATAATATGATTTGCAAAAATGAAAACTGCTGCTTCTGTGTAGATTAGAGAATCACAGTGTATGAGCGTTTGTGCACTCTATACATTATGGTCAAGCATGCGCCCTTAAAATAGCATAATGAACAACGCGCCACTGACTTTAGACTAGGTTTTTTCTGGCCAGTGGCGCAATTGTTTTATGGAACAGTAAAATAGCACCAGGGAACGTTTGCGCCAAAACACGCCTCCTTTTTTTGCGCTGAACCGCCCAGAGAGCGCAAGTTCATTCCCTAGTTTAGCGACGTGCTTCTGTGGAGGGAAAAGCGCGCTTTGCGCGGGTGCAAAATAGGAATGAAACATGCGTCGGTGTACAAAGTCAATTGCGCTGGGTGCAAGATAGGGCCCATTGACCCATTACTTATTAGATGTGCAACTCCTTTTTAGATGTACGTCTCTCTTTGGTAAGTTTACATTTTTTCACACTTTGTTTACACTTACCTTTGTAAGTACATCACTGATGTGAGCCTTTTATATTTACAGTTCAGCCAGGAGACATTCACCCGTTCCTATTGAGATGTGCAACTGTTCCTGATGTTCGACTCTCTGCAGTAAGTGTTGCCTTTCCCACACTTCATTTACACTTACCTTTATCAGTGCATCACTAAGCCAGATTTTATTTTTGACAGTCATCCAGAAGACTTGCCACTTACCTCACAAGACACTTACCTGAGCGTTGCCAAGGATCATGATTAAATTAGTGTTCTTTCTGTAAAGACATTGTTTAAAAGGAACAATCAAGTGTCTTAATTAATGTAAATTATGTCTATCTTAAATATAATAATGTTGACTATTTTATATTCCTTCTTTTAAGACTGTTTTGTACTTAAATTATTTTCAGTAAAGGTTAATGTGTGTCAAACTCATCCACTTTCGTCTGTGCAATTTCTTCAATTCACACAACCTAAGTCCCACCCACACAGGTCACAAGTCCCACCCACCTGACACAACTCACACCCACACAACATAAATCCCACCCAACCTAAGTCCCACCTAAACAAGTCACATGTCACACCCACAAGTCACACCCATCCAACCTAAGTCCCACCCTGAAAAAAATGGATGGATAGCAATAAATGATCTTTAAACATAAATAAAACTAAAGCCATATTATTTGGTAATTATAAAACAAAACCCGGAAAAGACCATTGAGATAGATGGGGTACAAATTGAAAATGTCTCCGAAATTTTAATTTTAGGAGTTACAATAGATAATTGTAACACCTAACTTGGAAAACTAACATCAGACACATACAAACCAAAGTCTCCAAAAGCCTTGCAATAATAAATAAAGCCAAACATGTCCTTGATTACAAGATACTCCTGTCTGGAGTTTGGAATCAAGGGATTGAAGTACGTCCCAGCGGTGACTTTCTGGGACGAGCAAAGACAACCTAATGCTAAATGGAACCAAAAGAATTACACAGAACTTTACAAGTCTACAGAGGCACCGTCAAATGTGGCAGAGGCAGCTGCACTTGTTGGCGATGTATGTGCAGACATCGAGAAGCGGGGTCTGTGCTATTCCAGCAAACCTCCAGAGGTATAAGGATAATGGGATGCCGTGGATGGAGATGGTCATACAGTACAGCGACTTCCAAAGACCCTGGACCGAGACAAGAAATTGACAACCCTAACCCTGGTCAGTTGTGCAGGCCTAATACAAAATGGAGATTTTGTATCATTCACAGCATTGAAAGCTCTAATTCAAGCTATGACCCTGACCCAGAGCCAACTTAAAAAAATTAATATACTTGTGCACTCACCCTCCCTCAACCGGCTGCACCAGTCCATTCCCCACAAGGTGCCCCCATTGCATCTACCATTTCCCAAAAACACCACCTCTACAGGACCTCCTAAGCGGGCACCATCTCCCCAGCTCTCGGAACCAGAGGATCAAAATGAAGAAACGGAGCAGATCATTGAAAGAGTGAGCACAAAGACCGTGCCTGCTAATGTCAAAACACAGTGGTCGCATTTATAGCTGAACCTCTCAGGAATGAAGGAGAGAGAAAAGACCTTTCTTCTGGATGCCCCGCTTTCCCCTGCTGGCCTATTTGGTGATGCAGTAAATACGGTCATCGATAGGTTCCAATAAGAGAAAAAGTAGGCGGCAGCATTCCAGAAATTCCTGCCACTCCGCGTTCATGTCTCAGGGACTGCTGGGCGGGAGCAATCCCGACTGTCGACCAGCTCCTCACACCGGGTGCAGCAAAAGCAGAGTGTCGCGTCTCGTGCTCCCCCATAAAAAGAATGGGGGAGTGTATGTGTGCAGAACCTCTCGAGCTGTGTCGAAACGCTGCGGGAACGCTAATTACCACGTTGCCATAAGAGCAAATGTCAGTCGGTGTGACGTCAGAGCACACATTCGGACGAAAGCAACTGCGCCCCTGGAGTGGAGCTGAAGTCAAGATCGTAGAACCTCACGAATGTGTGCAGTGAGGACCAGCCTGCCACATCACAAACATCATGTAGGGAAACTCCTGACAATAAAACTTTAGAAGCATCCACACTCCTAGTCAAATGAGCTCGTACAGCCAAAGGTGAAGGCTGACCAGCCGACTCGTAAGCAAGTGAGACAGCCTCAACCACCCACTTGCTCATCCTCTGCTTTTTTCACCCTCCTGTGACGTTCCGTCTCACCATTGGACTGATTCCATACGTGCTTCATGACGCAATCACGCAGGGGCGTTCCTGCAGCGTTTCGATGCAGCGTCTCGTTCCCTCTTAAGGGAACTAGAGTTACATACGTTACCGAGACGTTTCTTAAAGGTAGGGTAGGTAGGATTTTTCTAAAAAACTTTTTCCCAAATTTGTTTAAATTGTCTTTATATACCAATACATAATTGAAATGTAAGTACTCTGATAAAGAGAGTATAAAAATCGAGTGTCTCTAGTCATCTCAGGGCGCAATAAACACAGCTACTTATTTCCATTTGGGACGAATGAAATGATTGGCTGGGCGACTGTCACTCTCCCTCGCTACCATGGCTACCACCCCTGCCGCTACAGAGGAGCTGCCCACATGCGTGCACCTGTTTGACTCGAGGAGGCGACGAGGCACGGAAGCACGGAATCACAATTATGGCAGAGAAAGAGCAGTCAAAATTCCCAGTACCTGCATATACAGTCAGCGAATGGCAAACAAGAAAAAAAAAAAAAAGGAGCTAGTAAGGTAGAAAGGTAGGCTACTTGTCTCCGGAGTGTAGTCCTCATCAGAGCCAACAGTGCTTTCATCGTGGAAGCTCTTACATGCAAAACACCGTATATGTTATGAATCTTACACGAAATTCACCTTCATCACAGTGTAACTGATGGTAATGGGAAAATGTGTATCAATGCGACCTGTTTTTAGCTTTTATATTTTAATATATTTTAAACTTTACCAGTATATGCTAGCTTGATAGTGAGTACTAACAGCCATGTTAGTTGTTTATATTCATAATGATAAAGTTAGGTATTTTATTACATGATGTGATTCTGACATGATGTCACTCATGCACTGCGCTCCTCTCCGCTCGGCGCTGGCAAACGCGTCCTCCAGCTGCGGTCGGCATCACGCGTTCATGTGTTTTGGGGCGTGGCTTTGGAAGGAGCCCAGAAGGGAGGGGGTGGGAGTGAATGGAATAAGTAGCTGTGTTTATAGAGGACTACAGACACTCAAATTTGGGAAAAAGTTTACCTACCCTGCCTTTAAGGGTCAAGAACACGTTTCTAATGGCACAGCAGACACAATTTAAAATCTCCTTCGCTGCATCAAGCCAATCCCATAATAGCTGTTCAAATTAATGCACAGCTCAGACTAACTGTACATCATATGTGTAAGAAAATTATTAGATAATTATTACCTTATGAATAAATCTCTCAGTGAGAAAAACTGGCTGTCTATATTATATGGAAACTTGTTTCTGCCGCTGAATAAAACAGTAAAAAAATCGATAATTGCGACTTTTTATTGCACAATTATGACTTTTTCTCGCAATTGCATGATATAAACACAATTCTGAGGGAAAAAAAAGTTACAAATATCTTTTAAATTGTTTTATTCTGCGGCAGAAATAAGCTTTTATATTATAATAGACTACAAACATTAATCATTTTCAAATTAAATTTTAAATTATTATTATTATTATTATTATTAATTTAAATAAAAATGGGTACAATGGGGTACTCTTGTAAGAAAGTAGCAGCGGCTGGGAAAGACTTTCTCCTGGTTTTACAGACTAGCAAGTCTCAAACTAAAATGCATGTTTTAGCTGTTTTAACTGAAAGCAACTTCCACTGACAAATCTCAAAATATGTTTTGTCTCGAGATGCACACCAGTAATGTTTTTTCTAAGGCACATTTATAAAAGTTACTTAAATGTCCTAATTGAACTAAGGCCTAATCCTGGCTAAATATAAGACCTGTTTGTGAAACCAGTGCCCGGTTGCATAAAGCACCTTAAGTTTTTCCCTTAAGTGTGGGACTTAAGGCATGATTTCCCCTTAACTAAGGGAATGATTTAAGGTTGTTGCATATAATCCCTTAAACAGTTCTCTTAGGTAAGGGAAACCGTTAAGTGTTTCACGACAGCGATCCAGGTTTGCCGTTATAAAAATCCACCGTTGCCATAGATACGCTACTGTACACATTAACCCATAGCTAGGAGCTTTAAAACAATGGATACAATAGATAAAGAAATGGATAAGGAAAACAAAAAAAGAAAGCCAAATTGGACAGAGGATGAGAAGTGTATTCTTCTTGATGAATATGGGAAAAGAAAAACAATTTTAAGAAGCAAACTTAATCCCGTTATAACTGCTGCCAAAAAACACAAACAGTGGGATGAAATAACCGAGAAAATCAACGCATGGAATTTAGGCGTAAAGAGGACGGTTTCAGAGGTGATAAAAAAATATGAAAACGTCTCTGTGGTGGCAAAAAAAGAAATAAGCCTTCATAAGAGGGAGTGTCACGGGGTGACAAAAATAATTAGAAAAGAGATTAAAAACCCTTGTGAATACAGTGCTATTTGGAGACCTCCTGTGGATGCCCGTCTCATTACACCGCAAATCTGTTGCTATGGCAGCGAGGCCAATTGCCCGATTGACCGCAGGTGTGGAGTAATTAACAGAGAGCGCTGGGAGAGGAACACATGCTGAGTCCCAATTCGCATACTATCCGTCCTAAATAGTATGCGAAACTAGAATTAGTACGTCCCAAATCGTAGCATGTTGAAATGAGTATTCCAAAGATACCCGGATGGTCTACTATTTCCGGTTAGAATTCGAAGTGCAGATCAATGCACACTCTACTGGCTAATATTGCCCACAACCCATTGCGTGCGGGAGGGAGGAGCTTTGCGGTGATGATGATGATGTATTTTACTGTCTATGTGTAAACCTGGCAGTCGGATGCAGCAACGGAGATGCGCCCTCAGTTTTTAAGTGTAAGAATTCAAATGTTTAACCCTAATTAAAGTTATATTTTATTGTCTCGTAATATGAATGGGTTTATGTTGTGCCAAAAAAGTACCGTGTTTATCTTGTTGGGTCCGATGAAGATACCGAGCGCCTCATTGCAGGCTACAAAACAATAAATAAAAATGCTCTAGTAAGTTACAGTGTCATGCAAGTGTCTTTTTATGTATTTCTTTTGATGTTTCTGTCTGACTTATTTGTAGTAATACTGTGGCTGTACATAATTATGTTAACTTTATCAGTCCAACCAAAAAAACATGGTTACTACACTTTTACTATAGTAAAAGCATGGTTCATTTTCATCGGGGTATTTTTAAGTATTATACATAAGTATAAGATTAAGTATAAAATACGTTAAACAATAGTTACACTATAAACTTTAAATAATTTAACTCAGAAAATAAGTAGCGCTAGCTTTTGTTACACACATTTGCACAGAACGTCAGAACCAGGCGCCTCACAAACGACCTGCGTTTTACGACCTGCGTTGATCTACGACGACGCCCTGCTTCACTCCTCAATTTGGTAAACACATTGTAAATGTATTGTGGAAAAAAAGATGGGAATAGTAAATAAAATTATATTGGATATATAAGAATGAATGAAATGTTAAATGTTTTGTTAACAGTTGCGGTGTGCGTAACTAGGCAACCACGTTCAAGTTCACGTTGCATGACGTCATCGAAGTATGTCCCAGAACGTGCATACTTTTTTGCTACACACTCAAAAGTTTGCTACACACTTTTTTGTGATGAAAAAGTACATACTTTTAGGTCGTAGTATAAGTAGGCGAATTGGGACTCAGCAACAGATTCAGATGGGGCTTTAAAAAGAGAAAGGAAGCAGACTGCTGTGTGGTTCTCCTCCCGTGAGGGTGGTTCTCTTTCCGTGAGATACTGTGTTCTTTTCGGCGGGTTGTTTGGATTTGAGGCTGGGCTGTGAAATGAGCGAAGACTGAAGCTGAGAAATGGACAGAGGAGGGTGAAGTGTTTGTCAACAGAAACCCAAGGAATATTGTCAGCAGTGGAAAAGGCGCAAAGTGATGAGTATCAGATCCGTTGTTTATATGCACTAGCACTGAAGTGGTGTTGAGAGTTTGGAAAGTGTGTGGCACGAGTGAACCAGTACACCGAGTGAATTGTCGATCTGTCTCTAACTTTGTCCTCTCCTTGCTGGATGTGATGATTGCTGTACCCGTTTTCTGCTGTCTCTGGAGAGAAGTTGAGCCCTTGTGAGAGACGAGCGTTTATCCGGTGGGAGAAAGACCGGTGGGCGAGTGCTGGCCCGAATGCACAGTGTGCGAGTGGAATGCAGTGCCTGAAGTGACGATTCCCACGGTTTGTGTCATGGAGTGAAGTTTATCGTGTGGATAAGTAATAGTAGTTTGCTGTGCACTCGCTCCTTACAGTCTTTCACCCGCTGTCCCCAAGGAAGGTTTGATATATCAAGCGCCCAACGTACCCTTTGAGACAGCCTGGCTTTATTAATGTTGAATGTTCATCTACTGTTAAATGGTTAAATCCTGCGGCATTATTACAGTGTACAGCTGAAGTGAAGTGTCTCGCTCAAAGCATCCTTCCTGCCTGGTGGTCTCCACACGCCCCTATCGAAGCCGCTGCCCTGTTCAGAACGAGAGAAGGTATTGCAGCCGAATGTTTCATCTACTGTTGAATGGTTGAATCCTGTTGCAGTGTTACAGTGTACAGCTGAAGCGGAGCGACTCGCTTAACCCCCTGAGGTCGGCGGTATCGCCGGCGATACCAGCTCGCTTTTTTTTTATCAGTGTAAAAGAAACTCATTAATACTCTGTTGACTTTGATTTTCCATAGGAGTTTCATACATCAATCGATTCTGTTAAATGTGTATTATTTTTCTGTATACTCACAATAAAAACAAAGTGTTGTGCTTTTCGCCAAATTAAGAAAAATAATCACGGAGCGAGTTCTGCCTTCTCTCTGTCCGTGTAGTCCATTCTGAAACGCGTCCGAAAATGAATCATAACTCAGCGAATACTTCTCACACAGGCACGTGATATATGTCTTTATGAAGCTTGAAATCTCTTCTTTTAAATGAAGTAATTAATATAAAAAACAAATGTTTTCAACTCATGTAATCCGTTTGAAAGCAAGGAGAGGTACCGTTTTTTCCTTCTGCCTAATTATCTCTATAATGAACTGAGGCCGCCCCGCCCCCGGCGCTATTCACATGGTAAATAGTTTAGGTGATCTATGCTTCGCACCCGCCCCCCGATCAATGCCTTGAAAACACGAAGTTTCATCAGATCAGATTCACTGATAGTTCATCGCGTTTAGAGAGGATGGCGCGTTTCTCCGGTAAAGACGCCCTTCAGATGATTCTGGACAGCGAGGAATAACTCACCTTGGCTTTTCCTCAGAGGAAGATTGTAACTCAGACGAACGGCAGCATGTTCAAGAGCGAATTGATCACGCCGAGTAAACACCGAGTTTTCACGTGAGTAAATACGTGAACTCAAGTGGTCTAGTGGTAGAACATTTGCCTAGCGTGTCAGAGGTTCTGAGTTCGAATCTGCACTCATATAGTTTTTTTTTTTTTTGTCAAATCAGATTATGTTTATCAGTGGTTGTATATCAGGCAGAGACATGTGTGTGTGTGTATTTTGTTTTGTAATTTCACTGGAACGAAAAGAGAGTCTCCACAACGGATTGAAGCGCGCGTCCGAGTGAAGACTGCGCGAGCCTAAAACAAACACAGTATCCGCGTCTGACTCGCGGGAATCCACGGCGCAAACCTGTGAGGGGCTGTGTTTTCTCGTTTATATTCCTTTTAGCATTTTAGCATTTATATTCCTTATAATAAAAATGAAAGACCTATGTTACAGACATATGAAAGACAACATTTCGTTGATTAGTTTTGGATAGATTATACATTTTTACTGTAAAATATCTGCCACCTCAAATAAGCTTTTATTTGCCAAGTTTTTGTCAAAAATAATCAAATAATCAATCAAATCCTTAACTTTGAAATATGTATGATAAAATGTATACTTTAGTTTGTACAAAGAAAGATTACACTTGAATTGTTGTTTATTTAAATATTTACAAGGTAGATGTAAACAAACTATTAAAAGGTAAATATAAGCCTTTTCTTTAAATAATTTTTATTGTGTTTTATTAGTGACAAATTTGGGGAGAAGATAAATATTCCAAAACTGAAAATACAGTATGAGAATTAACTGCACAATTACATGTTTTCCTTGGCTATTATAGGCCAAATTGCAAGCACAATATGTGGAAAAATAAAAAAGAATTGAGATGCTTCCACATTGTATATTCACATAATTTTGAAGAAAAAACAATAGGCGATGACATCCATTAGACAAAAGTCTTATTGGCACATATTTAGTGTGTGTTTTGTGGTCTTATTTCAGAAACTTTAGTTTTTAGTTTTTTCAATAACCACGCATAAACATTATTCTCTCAAAAATGCAGACATGTACATTCTTGTTGCTCACATATTATGGTAGCCCTGTTTGTGCTAAATAGTGTGTAATTTTTTTTTGCCATTACTATGTTTATAAGCAACTGAAAAAAGCACAAATGTCAGGGCATGTCAGAACATCTCAAGGACCCCAAAAACACCTCAGACCCCAGAGGGTTAAAGCATCCTTCCTGCCTGGTGGTCTCCACACGCCCCTATCGAAAGCCGCTGCCCTGTTCAAAACGAGAGAAGGTATTACAGCCGAATGGTTATCTGCTGTTGAACTGCTAAACCTTGTTACATTGTTGCCGTGTACAGTTGAAGCGGAGCGACTCGCTCAAAGCATCCTTCCTGCCTGGTGGTCTCCACACGCCCCTATCGGAAGCCGGTGCCCTGTTCAGAAAGAGAGAAGGTATTTCCACTGAATGTTCGTAGATTGTTGAATAGTTAAACCCCGTTACCTGGTTACAGCGCACTGTTGAAGTGGAGCGTCTCGCTCAAAGTGTCCTTTCCGTCTGGTGGCCTTCACTCGCTCCAACGAAAGCTCCTGTCCTGTGTAGGAAGAGAGAAGGTATTTCAACTGAAGGTTCGTAGATTGTTGAATAGTTAAACCCTGTTACCTGGTTACAGCGCACTGTTGAAGTGGAGTGTCTCGCTCAAAGTGTCCTCCCCGTCTGGTGGTCTCCACATGCCCCATCGAAGCCCCCGTCCTGTTCAGAAAGAGAGAAGTATCCTGGTCAAGTGTTCGCATACTGTTGACTGACGAACCCTGATGTATCGTTGCAGTGCACAGCAAAGAGGGAGCGTCTCACTTAAAGTGTCCTCTGGCCTGGTGGCCCTCCGTGCTCGCGTTACAAGCGGCCGCCGCTGTTGAGAAGGAAAGAGAATAGCTGTGGTACTTACCTCGATCGAAGTGTCGTCCGGTTGTTCAAGGTTCTCTCCCGTCCCGGCTCGAGGCCCCCGTCTCACTTGGCGTGGCCCAGAGGACATCTGTCGGAATATACTCACCTGCTTCTCCTCCTGGCCCGGCCCGCTCGCCACCCTGTGATCCGTCCGAGTTTGAGACCATCACTCTCTGGATACTTACCTCGGGGCAGCACCCGGGGCCAGCTCCATCCTCGCCGTGAGTACTTACCCAGTGACCTCCCTGACGGTGTGAGTCCCCCTCCGATCCCTCTTCCACGAGCTGCAGGGCTGTCACGAGCGTTCCGTCCTCCTCGGCCCAGGAGGGGCCATCGAATTGCCACTGGCGACCAGAAGGAAGATTTTAATTAGGACTTTTCAAATTTTGCTTTTAACTCAATAAAGAAATTGTTATTCCTTACTCCTCTTGTCCGTCTTCTTCCTTGGCACGCTCCTCGAGGTGGTACCCGGTCTCCAGGGGTGGGTGCAGTCTGGCTCGGCCCACCCCGACCTGTGACAGGAGTCCAACAAAACTGGTAAGAAAAAAAAAAAAACTTTTAAGAAAAGAGAGCTAAGAAAAGAGAGCTAACGATAACAAAACTGCAGGTGGAGGTCCACCGCCAACAGAATTGTCAGACTCTACTAAACTGGTCCAAGACATCAACACTCACCTGTCCTGGCTGGCATCCCTGGCGGTTTAGAGAGTGAAGCTGAGATTCAACCAGAGGAATATAACACGAAGTGAGAGAACATTATTGTCTTAAATCAAATAAAACGTATCACATAATGAAATATTTGTTTTTTATTTGTATATAAATACCAATTTTGATTGTTTCTTTGTACGCGTTAGACCCAAGCGGCAACCTCCCCGTCTCTCTCTTGAAACCAACACGGAAGTGAGTTAAACTGCAATTCGTTGACTGGCCGCTTGAGGCTGTTGTCAGAAGTGAGTCAAATCTGTATCTCCCCCATGTTAAAATGCCAAATTTTACAGCAGAAAAAAACGTGTTTACAGCCTGGTGTCTGTATGTGGATTTGGTCTATACAGCTAATTTTGCCCTTCATAACAACTGTGAGGGGGGTGAATTATTTTATAACTCGTCCGTTTAGTTGATTAATATTTAAATTTAAGGGTGTGGCCAAGCCATTGAGTGACAGATGGATTGCCGCTGTCAGTGCTAGCCATTTGTCTGCTGTAACTAGCCGTCACTTCACCTCAGCAATGTTAGCTGCTGAACTTGCCATCTCTGCAGTGTTTGTGCTTTTTTCGGGATTATTATTTCATACAATTTAATACTTGGGTAACGTTACAAAGCCCACGTCTTTGGATTCCGTCGTTATCGTTCGAGAGAACAACCAGCGCTGTATTTCAGTTGTTTTCCTCTGTGAACATGCACTAATGGATGTCTGACAATTTCGTTGCTTTTTGGGGTTTTCAAATTTAAAACGTCAATAAATGCTCGTTCGTTCTGCTCCCATGGAACAGATGGATTATATGCTTATGTAAGTTACCGTCAGATGAAATCATGCGGGCGTCGGCGCTTTCTCCGTCCGTGAATGAGCGCGGATTTGCATTTACTTGCACTTCAAAGGCAATATATCTATGGTTTAACGGTTAAACCATAACCCATTTGAGAGACGGCCAACATCAGAATTTAAAATGGACTGAATAAGCTCTCTACGAACTTGAGCGATGCCGCGCTGACGGACCATGAAAGAGTGACGGACATGTATGCACATAAATCACTGTCACACACAAACACTCTCGAAGTAATACAGTCTCACTTGTAGCCATGTCTTTTAACTATTATAATATTTCGAAGGGCAAAAATAGGAACGTTTAATTGGCTTTACATCATCAGCTAACTCGATCACGTCGAGCAGCTAGGTGATTTCAGATAGCCAGGCCAGGCTCCCGCTCCTCAGCTCCACTCACGCCCCGCCGCCTGCCGGCTCCGCCCACTTTAGGCTTCAAAAATGCTCTTCAGAAACCTACGGGTGACGTCACGGACACTACGTCCATATTTTTTTACAGTCTATGGTTAGACCTTTCCAGCAATCAAAGCAGCTTCAAAATAGTGCCAGCAGTACGCCAAACAAGGCAGCAAAGTGAGTTATTGCTTCTTTGTTAACGATTATTTTAGTTTTATTAATTTGACTTAGAACAGCCCCAATATTATTTATTGTATTTCATAATTCCTCCAAAACACTTGTGAATTGCAGAAAGACGCAAATACCCTCTTCAGCTATTACAAGAGAAGAAGTGCTGGAACTGCAGAGAGACGTCCTACAGCTGCAAAAGACGAAACTGCAATGAGAGATCGAAAAACTTACAAAGGAGAAGGAAAATCAAGACCTCTACAACATCATTCTGAATAACAAACTTCTGCAGCTACAAAGTGAAGGGAAAATAACAATCACATCAATTGTCGAATAAATACAATTTTATCACAGATCTGAAAAGTTTTGCATTTATTTATGTAATTACAAGAACAAATATATTAACAAAATACCAATAATAATAATAATAATAATAGTAAATACAATATAGCTAATACATTCATATATAGCCTAATATTAGTAGGCTACTAAATAGGACTGAATTACTTTAAATTGCAACTGCTATATACATTTTATCATTTATATTAATGCTAATAGGCTAATAATACATTTTATTATTAATATTACTACTGCTACTAATATATTTTATTTTTAATATTAGCCTACTAGGCCTACAACTATTGGCCATACTATAGGCCTACTAATTAAAGAATGCATTTACGATGGCATCTCTGACAACACATCCAGCCTGTTGGAAATCTTGTTGCCTCTTCTGCTTCTTGACCCTCTTCTTCGAGATCATCTTCCTCTTCGAAAGCAGAATACATTTTGGACATGTTAAAAAGGACAACGCAGGCAACAATAATTTTGCAAGCCCTTGGAGGCTCAACGCGCAGTTCGCTATGGAGACAGTGAAATCTCTGTTTAAGCTGTCCGATCGTCCTCTCAACTATCGACCTTGTGTGTGTCAACGCATTGTTGTATCTCTCCTACAGGATCAAACAATAACCATAATTATCAACAAGTCACAATAAATTTTAATACACAAAAAATATCAAGTTAGACAATATAGCCTATATGTTTTTCTTTTTTTTAATGATTTGTACATCTAAGTTGTCATTTTTAAATACATGCCTGTGCAGCGTTAAGGGGATTCATGAAGGGCGTCATGAGCCATGGTCGGCAGGGGTAACCACTGTCCCCTAGCAGAAGACCACCGTGCATTCCAGCCTCAAAATCTCTCCCGATCTTGCTCTCCGTCAACATTCTAGAGTCATGTGTACTCCCTGGCCACGATGCAACGACATTTCTTATTCTGCACAGATGGTCGCACACTAACTGCACATTAACAGAATGGTAATTTTTCCTGTTCACATACTGATCTTCGTGCGCGCGGGGCGCCTGAATTCTGACATGTGTGCCGTCAATTACACCACTTATTCGAGGAAACCCCGCTTTCCGAAAAAAAGAGGTTTGAATGACATCCAGTTCAACACGAGATGGAAACGTCACAGTTTAGCTTAAATGACGGCAAAGGGCCCCTGCAACTCGGTGAATAACTCTACTGATGGATGACTTATGAACGTGGAAAACATCTCCCACTACAGACTGGAAACTCCCAGTCGCAAAGAACCGAAGTGCTATAAGCAACTGTAACACAGATGGTAGTGAGTGGTTACGCTGGGTAACATGGTCAAGGTCGCTTTCCAGTTTGTTAGCAAATTCATAAATTCCGCGGCGATCAAATCGATATTCTCGAAGCAGTTTTTCATTGCTAAGATGGTCCAGAGGATTCTCCCTATCGCGAAAAATTCGCCTAGGCACATCTATATCTTGAACAGGATCCATAAACTCAGCCATTTTTTCTCATTTGTGTTCATAAACTTTTTAAGGTAAAGTTTTTCTAACCTTAAACTGTACTTAGGAAAATGACAGTTAAGGGGCTTTATGCAACACTTAACAGTTTTTAAGGGATTACTTAAGTGAAAGATAGACACTTAAGGGTAATTCTAAGGGTGTATGACGTTTCACTTAAAAAAAACCTTAAGTAACACTTAAGGGTTTTTTTCTGCAACACCCTTAGGTTTAAGGGAAACATAAGGGAAAACTTAAGGGAAAATTACACTTAAGGTGCTTGATGCAACCGGCCCAGGCCTTTAAGTATTACCTCCACTTAAAAAGATGCAATCTGATCCTGTTTACATGAAATAAGCTGCTCTCCTGAGCAGGTTTGATTTCCTATGGAACTGTTGCTATGACAGATTCAAAGAACCTAACAATCCTGTATCATGTCAAATTGTCAACAGTAAAATCCAGATAACTGAGTACAAAGAATGGGCCCCAGAATTAGGTATACAGAGAGCTGTGTAATAAATAAAAATCATGAATATAATGTAGAAAGCCATCTCTTTTTATTTGCATTTACATTACATTTCTTTATTTTTCAGATATTTGCATTTGGAAAACAAGGTTGCTGCATATATACCCACACATCATATACTATTACAGTCACATCCAATTCCCAATCACAACAGTTCTTTATTGTTTATTACTCAGTTACTCCTTTCATTGTAGTTTTACTGATAAATGCTTGTATCATATCGAAATCTCATTTTGCGCTACTGATTCAACATTTGCTTTGTTAAATATCATGATACTAGTATTTACTACAGAAAGTCTCAATCTATGCATAAATGACTAGCACTAAATAATCCACAAACACATCTTTACAGTTGTCATTGTAGACAGCATTTTAAACCTCATTCAGCATACATAATTTTACTAATACCATTGTTTGAATCGATTCATTAATTACATTATATATAAATATATATATATATATATATATATATTTTTTTTTTTTTTTTTCATATTTGCAATTACCTCTGACCCAACTTAAAAATAGGTTTGTCATGATCTCTTTAGCTAGATGAAATAATAATAATAATAATAATAATAATAATAATAAAACAAAATAATCATCATCAGCATGTCAGTATGTGCCCCTCATACAGCTTTGGTTACAAATACATTAAAATGGATACAAAAAGCAATTTACAAACTGAAGTGAAGTGCTGAATATTGAATGCTGGAAGGGTTAAAACCTAAATTTAAACAATGTAAAGTCCACAGTCTGCAGAACCTCAATGTTCTATGTTAATGATATGTGGTGTTAACACAAAGTAGTTAGCTAGATAGAGATAGAGAACCTCTTTAGTCAATATTTCACTAGACTTTAGGGAAGTTTAGTCATACTGGAATATCTGCCAATATAATGAACTTGATTTAATTGCATTTTTTAACGAAGTACTATATTACTAACTATACCCCCATTTCACATCAAAATGTCATGGTTTTGCAAGAAAGTCCTTGTTTTGAGGCTACAACAAGACTGCTTTGGGGAAATACAAATTACAAATCAAAAGTATGTGGAATTGCTCTCTTCTTCACTCTGATATCCGTCTACACAGTTCTCCTCCAGGATTTTAGTGAGAGTTTCCAGTGTGCTATTTGGATCCAGCAGAGTCACTAGAGGGACATTCACACCTCTATCATTGAAGATAAGATTCTGCAGAGTCATGGCTAACATTGAGTCAATGCCTAAATTGAAAAGATGAACATCATCATTCAGCTCATCCATCTCAACACCAGTCATTTCGCTAATCATGAATCTCAGATGATCACGAGGTGAGGATGATTTCTTGGCTTGTTCAGGTGTAGATACATTCACTCCAGCTTTACTAATAGCTTCCTGTGCTATTTTGAACATGCGTACATTCAGTGTTTTGTTCTGACTGAGAATGTTATTCCAGTTGTTTTTTAAATTGAATCTGCATACAACCTGTTGAGGTTTGTTGATCAAGAGGCACTGCTCAAGACTTTCATGGATTTCTGGAATCTCCAAAAGCATGATTCCCCTTGCCTCCAGAAATCTTTGGACATGGACTTTGTTCAACAAAAGACCAAGATTCAAAGCCCCCCAATTAATGGACTGTCCAGAAAGCCCAATGTTTCTGCGGTACTGACAGAAAGTGTCCATGAATGTATTAGCCGCAGCATAATTAGTTTGTGAGGCATTGCCAATGAAGGCAGCAATGGAGGAATAGCACACAAAGTAATCCAGATTGCACTGTATGGTAGCACGGTGAAGGTTAATCACTCCGTTTACTTTTGGCCTCATGACTTTCTCATAAAGAGATTTGTCAAGACGTTCAATCAGCCCATCATGTAGGACAACCGCACTGTGAAACACCCCTTTGATAGGACTGGATGGAAATAGTTTTCCAATGTTTACAATTGTCTGGTCCACTTGCTCAGTTACAGAAACATCACATGGCAGAGACTTAATGACAGAGCCCCAATCGCTACTGACCTGACTTATCTCTTGTTGCATCTGAGGGTTTGGATTACTCCTAGACAGAAGGACAATGTTCCCTCCTCCTTTCTGAGCAATGAACTTTACAGTCTCAAAGCCTAACCCTGTTAGACCACCTGTGACAATATAGACAGCATTTTTCTTGAATAGACTGTGTTTGGGCATCACTGGAATATCAGACAGCTGGTGCTTGTCTTCACTGTTCAGGGTGATAATGGGTAGGATCTGGCATCTGAAGTATGACTCATATTCTTTTACAGACAGAAGATCAGTGTCTTGAGATTTCACTCTTTGAACAACTGTTGCATCCAAAGACAAGGACTTTCTGTCCAAATGCATGGATTTCAGCCATCGGTAGATTTGTGGCATTTGCATTTGCAGAGACCCGTTTTGCATTATTTGGGACATGAGGAGGGCATGAATGCGGACTTCCTCATTTGTACCTCGGAATGTTCTAGTATTGAATGGAAACTCTGTCTGGTTGTCATAGACAAGAACAATGTCTTTGATGCCTCTAACACTGCTAGCTGTTTCAGCCGTTTCTACACTATAAGGAGGTAGAAGAACAGCTCCCACAACCTCACTAAAATCACAAGACAGCTGATCAGCCTGTGTGCTCACTCTGACATTCCAACCGGATCTGTTTGCAATAGTAATGAACACATTCATCAAAGCTGAGTCAGGAACAGTGGAGAAAATGCCCAATTTCCATTGCTGTTTAGCTTTGGGTAAAACCTCATGCAAGATCTCCCAAGCCAGTACCATATAAGAGACACAAGGCACGTCATTCAGTAATGAAAGCCTTTTTGCTTTGCAGCAAACAGCTGCTGGGAGAACTACTTTAGTGGTTGCAGCCACAGGGTAACAAGACACAACATGATCACCAACTTTAAATTTGCTGACATCTTTACCCACAGATGTGACAGTGCCACTGAAGTCAAGGGCCAAGAGCTTATGGTTTTCATTTGTGTGCTTGTTCCAGTACAATGTCTGGCCAAATTTCAGGTCAGAAACACTGACTGGAAAGTAATCTGATGAATGAACACAGATTTTACTGAGATGAAGCTCAATATTTTTTCCTTGAATCAGTTCAATGGAATTATCCATCTGAGTCGCTGACACATTTTTTATTATATATGGGTCAGATGTTTGCAAGATAAAGACTTCTTCATCCAACATGTGGAGGTTTCTTGAAGAGATTGCCATGGTTGGCAGAGGTGTGTGGGTGATTTCAGGTTTGAGAATTTTGCCCTCCTTCACTACTAGCTCTGGATATTTGTGACAGGGGTATGATCTGAGGACCTGAACCAAAGCTTCGATGTCTTCAGAAGTGGCAGAGCTCATGTCAATCAGCTGAAAAGAAAGTTCTGGCAACTCAGCTGCACATGCTCTTATCATGCCTGACAGAACAAACCCAGGGCTTATGTGGTCCACTATGCTCTCATACGACTTATAGGTTATTACTCTGATATAACCTGGGAAATGAAGTGCTTTGAGATATACGACAATCTTTCTGAAAACCTCACAACACTCAGCCATACTGTCCAAGACCTTCTCTGATTTGAGAGAGGTTAGGTCTGCATCACCCCACATGAACAACATTTCTGTGAAGTTTTTCTTTACCATTGAAATTTTCAGTTTTGACAAAAGAATTTCAACTCCATCTTCCAACAGTTTTTTACAATTTGAAGACGACACATATCTAGATGTTGGGTCCAAGCACTGTTGCAAAGCTTTAGAAATTCCAACATGGTCAGAAAAGACCAGTGCCTTAATCGATGTCTTAAACGTGGCAACTTCAGAGACAATACTGAAATCGTTGTGGAAGAAGTAATCCTTGACTACTTGGGAACGACTTCCTAGCATTCTGATCTTCACATGCCTCAGTTCAACTAACACCCTACCCTGTTTATTGGCTAAGCAGCCACAAATGTCGAAATCATCTTCTCCCACATGTACTGCTCTCAGATAAACAACCATCTCCTCTTGCAATGGTTCAAATACAGTCAGGCTTCCTATTTGAGCAGGATATTGGGGTCTTGTTGATACACCCCCTATAGTTGCAAGAACAAGTTGCATAACGTAATCCAAGACCACAGGGTGAAAGTGATAGTCATGCAATTGAGGCAGTAATTCTTTTGGGACCTTCACAACAGATATAGCCTCTCTAAATTCTTCCCCACAATAAACATCTGCATTATTTCTGAGGACAGACCCATACTCAAATCCTGCTTGACTTAGAAGTTTGTATAGTTCTTCATTAGTCATGTGGGATGTGCATCTTTTGGAAATACAGTCCAATGAAATGAACTGTTCTTCAGGACTTCTACCTGGTTTTGCTTCCACTGTGCCAAACGCATAGACTGCAGAAGTAGACTGTATTTTGAAGTTACATGTGTTATCAGCCACATGGTCAGATGCATCCAGCTGTACTTTTAAATCTGGGGCATTCTGGGTGAAAACGAATGGATTCTGGAATGTTATGCTGAGCTGCAGAGAACATAGTGGAATCTTAGGTTTTGCATATGCCATGTAAGTTGCCAAACCCAACTCTGCATAAAATGCCCCGGGAATGATGGCAACCCCACTGTGCTTGTGGTGCTGCAGAAAGGCCACTGATTCAGAGGATAAATCACAGCTGAACACTGAACTGTCTGTACCCATTTGTGTAACTACTGGATGGTTGCTAGTGGGACTGATTAACTGCGAGTTAGAAGCGAAGACATCTCTCTTCACATCATCAAACTGGTATCGTGGGTAGGGAACTGGTTCAGTCTCAAAACCTTTGTAGAACGCTTCCCAGTCCACTTTGACCCCAAGCTCAAACAGTTTGGAAACAACAGTAAGCATGGTCTCATGATCTTTTTCAGGCTGCACTGAGGGAATCACAGTGAAGTCATTTCCCAGAGTCTCAGTGATGTACCTCTGCAAAGATCTTCTTGGACCAATTTCAACAAATATCACACTCCTTTTGTTTTTAGCTGCAGACCTTACAGCTTGTTCAAATTCAACTGGCTCTCTGATATTCTTTGCCCAATATTCACCAGTAAGAAAATCTGAGGAACACAAACTAACACCTGTCACTGTTGAGAACAATTCTGCCTCCAAATCATGTGCCTGCAATGAGCCTATACTCTGTTCCACTTTGGATAAAATGGGATCCATCTTGTGACTGTGGTATGCTGCAGGTACATCTAAAATGCGAAGGAACAAATCTTTTCCACTGGCTGAGTTGCTCAAATTCTGTTGCAGCCTTTCAATGTCATCTGCATCTCCTGAGAGGGTGCAAGACTGAGGGCTGTTATAAGCAGCCAGACAAACCTTTCCTGAATAAGATGGAAGAATTTTCAAGACTTCAGAAACAGCCATATTACTGACTACCAGCATTTTCCCTCCTGTCACAGTGCTTTGCAAAGAACTGCGATAGTGGATGACTTTCACTGCATCTTCAAGTGACAGCAAACCAGAACAATGAGCTGCAGCGACTTCTCCAATAGAGTGCCCCAACACAGCATCAGGACTGATGCCCCAGTGTTTCAGGAGTTTGACAACAGCAACCTGAATAGCAAACAGAAGAGGCTGGACAATCTTTGGATCAGACGGCTCTGTACTTTCCTCAGATTCACTTTCCAGCATCTGTATCAGATTCAAACCTCCATCAGATTCACTTTCCAGCATCTCTTTCAGATTCAAACTTCTATAGCTTTGCGACAGAGCTTCAATCTTCAAGATTTCCTCTCTAAAAACTGGCTCTTGTTTTAGGAGCTGCTTGCACATACCCTGATAGGTAACACCATTGCCACAAAACACAAAAACTAGCTTGGAGTCTGTCTTTGACGGTACAAGCTTTTTCTCCACAGCAGCAGTAAGTTTCTCTTTCAGGTCTGCCAATGATGATGTTTGAAATACTTTCCTGTATTTGTGTTTGACATGGCTTCTTCTACATGCGGATGTGTACAGTAAAGACTGTAGATCTGATATTTTCCCTTTGCTGATCTGTTCTGCCGTATCTTTAATTGTATTTTTCATGGATTTTTCTGATGCTGCAGAGACTACAAAATACTGATGGGATTTGCTTCTCAGCTGAGCTCTTGGGTTTTTTGACTGTACATATTGTCTGACAATTGCATGTGCATTTGTTCCACCGAAGCCAAAGTTATTGATTCCTGCACACCTCCCTGATCTGTAGTCACTGATCCATTTTTCTGCTATTGTGGGGATTTTAATATTGAGAGACTCAATGTCTATGCTGGAGTTTTCCATAGAGTAGAACAATGATGGCACAATGGTTTCATGCTGTATCATCAATAGAACCTTTATGAGCCCTGCAACACCTGCGGCAGATTCTGTGTGTCCAATATTGCTTTTAACAGAACCAATGATGAGTGGCCCTGACTTTTGAGGTCTTGCTTTGGCAATGACTTTTGAGATGCTACCTGCCTCTATTGGATCTCCAATTGGAGTCCCAGTCCCATGAGCCTCAATGTACTGGACACTAGTCAGGTCAGTCTCTGTTGAGTAGATTTTTCTGAGCAGCTCCTCCTGCTGTACCATGGATGGTTTAGTGATTGGACTAACGGTGT
This sequence comes from Rutilus rutilus, assembly GCA_021464565.1. NCBI lineage: Eukaryota > Metazoa > Chordata > Actinopteri > Cypriniformes > Leuciscidae > Rutilus > Rutilus rutilus. The sequence goes on along the minus strand of JAJAQA010000006.1, from coordinate 892,488 downwards.
GGCCATCTTGATTTACTGCGGTTTTGGTGACGATACCCCAAATATGATCATGGTCTTCAAAAGCCTGTCAAAATACAGACAACATATGGGTGTTTCTTGTTGTAGTTTATCATTAGGTACATTGCTGTCATAGTTTATATGAGACAATCTTGTTATTTACTTTTTTCAGAGGCTTTAATAGAACGATCCCGCATCCTTCACCTCTGCCATATCCGTTAGCTTTGCTGCTGAAAGGTTTACTCGTTCCATCAGAGGAGATCATTTTTGCCTTGGAGAGAGTCACAAAAAGGGTTGGCTCCAATATACAGGTCACACCGCCACACATGGCCATATCACAGTCTCCTGTTGAGTAGAATACAGATAATCACAATCCTTAGGGGGGTGGGGGCAGCCTAATTGCTAATATTTAGTTTGATTCATTTAAAATGAAAACATATATGAAACATCTAATGTATTTTGCACAGTTCTGTATATTAGTACACATACAATATACAGTAGATGGATAAGTTGATACACAGGGTTTACATATTTTTGAGGACTACCTTGTTTTATGGCTTGACAAGCTAAGTGAAGGGCGACGAGGGATGAGGAACAGGCACAGTCAATGGTCAGTGAGGGACCAGTGAAGTTGAATATGTATGAGATGCGGTTGGCAGCTATGCTCATAGCAGCACCAGTGCCATTGGTGTGGTCTATGTGTTTTGGATTAATCCTCACAGTGGCCAGCTCAAAGTCTCTGTTCATTAGGCCTGAAAAACAAGCAAACAAAAAAATGTTACCTGGCGATATGCTTTTTTTTTTTTCATAGCCATTTACTGTATACCTATTACAGTGCAACCTGAGGTTAAATGCCTTGCTCAAGGCAACAATAGTTTGGGGCTTGGACAAGCAACATTTATGTTACCAGCCACCTCATGTGCTATTTGTGCTGTGACATAAAGGAATTAAAGCAGAAGTACACAAATTGAGGTCAAAACAAGTTAGGGTGCTTTCACACCTGAGTGTTTGTTTCAGAACCTGGTGCATTTTCTCCCTTGGTTTGGTATCATATCGTGCTCAGATCCACTCGGCCCGATTGCAAACGAACTCTGGGGTGGTTCGCTTGAGGTGTGAAAGCAATCCGACACAATGGACCAAATGGTGGAGAATGCTGTCCCGAAGAAGCCTTGATTCCTGCTCTAGCTGCATTATAACATTCATATAGTGTTTGCGTGTGTCTTGACACAGTAAACCTCTAGACAGCGCTGGGAGATCCAGAGAGAGCACGTTTGAATTTGCTGCAGTATTAATACGTATGTAGTATACAATTTAACAGCGGCAATGACAGTTACATTAGTATATTGTATGCGTGTTTCTCGACAGTTAAAAATAAAGCCACAAATAAAGCCACAATAATCTCATGGAGCGAACTTGTCAATCATCTTGATGGATGACGCAGAGGAAACGCTGACCAATAAGAGGACAGTTGGACTCGCATGTGACTTGCATGAACACATTTTGGTACGCTTTGAAAGCTTGCCTTGTGAAAGTGAACCGTACCTAGAGGAAAATGCAACATTGTAACAAAGTAAGTACCCGTTTCGGAACAAAACAAATGATCTGTAGGTGTGAAAATGCCATAGATCATAGATAGTGATCCATAGATCACTCTTGTGATCCGGGAATTACTGAGAAAATCTATGTGCTATTTAGCAACGCATATTAACCAGAGGTTGCTCCGTAGGTACTTCCCATGTAGTTGGTGTATATACTTTTTCACTGGGATTAAAAGACACCAAAAGTGACTTTTTATTTAGCTTATATTTAGCTTATATGTTACCCAAAAATACTCCTGTTCGCGTTCCACTGGCCTTTTCCATTGGTATCCCAGCATCCTCTAGGGCCCTGTAGGTGCACTGCAACAAAAGTTTGTGCTGAGGGTCCATGGTGATTGTTTCAGCATTAGTGATGCCGAAGAACTTGTGGTCAAACTCATTCAAGCTACACAGAATAAAGGGTAAATGATGGGGTTATTGCTTTTGGAGTTCAGATACAATTCCATCATCACTCATCCTCACGTTATGTAATTCCAAACCTTTATGACTTATTTTCTTCAGCGGAACACAAAAGATGATATTAAAGTCAGTGGGCTCCAAACAACATTGAACCTCATTGACTGGGAAAAACCCACATTAATTAAGCAAAATAGCATGAAATCCATACAGGTTTGGAAAAAACATTAGTAAAGATGAACAGAATCTTTTTTGATTAAATTATCTTTTATATTATTAATATGTATTCCATTCCAACTGCTTCAAACAAAACTTATATATCATTCAGTGACCCAGTGTGCCATGAAACGGCCAAACATCGCCCAGTCTTTTCACTAGTTCTACCTTGGAAGTTTTCGTTAGGTGTTTTTCCAGTGCAGTAACTTTTTGAGTGATGTACTATGGTGGCACCCAGCATACATTGTGGCATGAAGCTTTTTATTGATTGTCACAATTGTTGAGTTCCATGTGCTGATTGTTAATGTCTGTGTGTGTTTCAATTATACACACTGTAAAACCTAACAGTAATATGTACTAAATACAAGGACTGATGATGACAATCATCATTTAATGACTTGATTCACTGATTTCATTCAGAGTCTGATCTCTGATTAAAAGGGCAACATATTAGTTTCACTCAAAACTGTGATTCTACAGCATAAGAGCTAGCCATGTTGTGGCCATCAGATAATATGAAGGATTTTACAAATAGTTGTGCACGAAAAGGTTTCACAGAAAAGGTATTGCATTACGAAGACTCACACAGACATCAAGAATCAGCATATGAATCTCAGCAATGGTGACCATTAAAAAATGATGCATGCTGGGTACTAGCATAATACAAAACGTATCCATGGCATTGCGGCATAAATCATTTTTTAATGCTCACCATTGTTGAGATTCATATGCTGATTGTTGATTACTGTGTAAGTCAGCATGATACCATAGAGGTTTTTAAAATCTGATTGTCACAACAATGGGCCTTACAGCAGAATCAGTTCTATTATAATGAATAATACAAGTAATACATCACCTGTCTAATCAGAGATCAGGCTCTGGAAAAGATCAGAGAATCAAGTCACTAAATGATGATTTTTATCATCTAAACACAACCACATGCTCATATTTTCTATATTGCTGGCCATAAACTGAGAAAGTGCGCGTCCGGTGTGCGATACCTCGAGTTGTCCTAGACGTGACGCGGTGCGGCGCTGCGTGTCCGGTGTGCGACCCCCTATAGAGATAAATAAACGGCTCTGACGGCAGTATCTTTGCATTGCACCATGGGATGTCATTTTCAAATAATGCCCGTCAATATTGCAGTTTATTATTATTGTTGTTGTGTGTTTTTTTTATATGAACATAAAAAAATGCATTGGAAAAAAAAATCTCGAGGACTCGGTCTGAAATTACGAGTCCTTCTCCTCCCACTGTGGTCCGAGACCGAGTCAAGACCGAGTCTTTGAAGGAACAAGTCCGAGACGAGTCCGAGAAAGCAGAAATCGAGTCCGAGACCGGCTCACCCTATTTAGATTGGTCTAGCAATATTCTGTTGTTCTAAACAGAAAACCCATTTTTAGCCCCTACAGTCTTAAGTACACATAACTAATGGCAATTTTTTAGGCAGAGCTCTAAAACTTAATTTGGCGTTGCCCAATGCTCTACCTAATCTGAATTTTGCATGTAAGACCATGGCAGAGGATCCACCCTTCACTGTAAGCAAGATATCTCTAAACTTTTAGAATCTTTATTACCTTTTGATTTACTTCTGTGGATATTAGACCATTGTTCCAGTCTCACTGAGACATTTCAAATGATACCAAACATGTATAGTGTTCTATGATAATTGTTCACATAAAACCATATAGATTTTTAAGTGAATTTCAGATGATCTCAAGCTGATTGGTTGGTTCTTGTCACATGACCCGAGGTGCGCTTCATTCTGAAAAGTTGAAATGTTTTGATGTCGCTGTGGCGTAGACGCACCTGGAAAAAACGAGCGGTTTCCTTTCTGATAACGCAATCATTAACACAATCCATGTACCACATCCCACATCAGGCGATTATATGATTGTGTCAAGTTAACAAATAAACCAAATCTACTAAGTCAAGCCTATTGCATAGTGTATTGAAGCTGGCTGAAAGAGCAATAACCTTTAAAAATTAATTTGTTTAACCTTATTTTTTGACTGATGATTTCTATAGCTATGTTTCTTTATTCAATAACTTACATGTGTGAGAGTAAATGTATATATTTTAATGATTTCAGAAAGATTTTACACATACATGTATAGAAAAAAACCCTGATTTGTCCGACTCGGGGCGTAGCCAGGCAGGCCCACTATATGAATAGTCCCACCCAGTTATTACAGAAATATTTAGGCTAATTTATTTAAGCGTTGTTATTTAATTGCGTTTAATATAATTACAAACATGACTGTGCCATCTCAAATCTAAAAATAAATAAAATGTGGCTTTGGATGATGCTTGATGAATTTGATTAACATCTGTTAAAAATCATTTAAAAAAACCTTGCATTGACCCGGGAGAAAAGGCCATCAGCCCACAATTACTGATTTTATTTTTTTTTCCAGAAAGAATTCTGTTATTAAAAACTTGATATAAAAGCAGCTTTCATTAAACGTTTTATTTGAGTGTGGATTATTAAATAACTTTGCTTAACTAATTGATTAAATAAGTGCCGTTTTCGTTTAAGGTGAAGTCACCTTCATTTATATACCGCTTTCAACAATATGGATTGTTTCAAAGCACCTTTACAGAGATAATAGGAAATACTAAAATCATAATAAAGTACACTACAAAAAAATCAGATGAGTCCAGAATATTAGTATTTAATTTCACGTTAAGCATTTTCCTCCCATAGAAAACCATTGTAAGAACGCTAAATCTGGCTTAATGCATATTCGAATGTCCCCTTATTATGTCGAAATAACGAGATATTATGTCGAAATAACAACTTAATATCTCAAAATAACAAGATATTATGTCAAAATAACAAGATATTATGTTGAAATAACGTGATATTTTTTCGAAATAACGAGATATTAAGTCGAAATAAGGACTTAATATCTGGAAATAACGAGATAAGGTTTTTTGGGGGTTTTTTTTCACCACGTGGTTGCATTCTCCTGTAACAAATTTATACATTTCAGTCTCAATATCACAAAACAGTTGGCTGATATGGAACCCTGAGACTCATCTGCGACGATCTGTGTTTTGTCAAGATTAGAAAAGTTTTTTATAATAAAGTAGTTAAAATAAATGTTGAAATAACAAAACCTGACACCATCCACTAGGTGAGGAGCTCCCTAAAATAATTTAAAGTACCATTTTTATGTTTCAAAACGGTTTTCACAGCCTGAATCTTGAGTTCGTAAGCTTTCGAATGATATATAATTTGTCAACATTAGATCAGATGAAGTATAGGATATAATTGTTTTAAACATGCAGTGGCAAGTGGCCCAGAAACAGTTAAAGGAACACTCCACCGGTTTTTCATATTAAACTGTTATTCCCTTAACTAAGACGAGTTGACACATACCTCTCTCGTCTCAGTGCGCGCACTCAATCGCTCTGGCGCGCGGCGACACTTTGATAGCGCTTAGCTTAGCCCAGTTCATTCATTAGGGACCAAACAGAGATGAAGCTAGAAGCGACCAAACACCTCCACGTTTTCCCTATTTAAATACAGTTACACGAGTAGTTACACGACCAAGTATGGTGACACAAAATAAAACGTGGCGCTTTTCTAAGCGGGTGAAAAGGATAACTATAATGTATGGCGGAATAGCACTGGGAGCACTTCGTAACTACTGCGCCAGAGCGATTGAGTGCACGCACTGAGACGAGAGAGGTATGTGTCAACTCGTCTTAGTTAAGGGAATAACATAGTTTAATATGAAAAAACAGTGGAGTGTTCCTTTAACAGATTAATGACTTGGTCCTTTTTTATACCCTAATCAGGCAACGTGAACTGGGAGTCACAACTCATAAAATCCAAAAAAATCAAATATTTCAAAAATTCATTTGGATATGTTTTACTTAAGTCCAGATGATATAAAAAATGACATGAAATTATTTTTTGCTTATCATTTTCCACTCTTGCCTGTTTAAGGGTCAAAGTGAAAGAACACTTTTGATGGACAAAATAATATACAATATAATGATGTATTATACATATAAAAAAAGCTAAAGTAAACTAGGCAGAAAATATAAACTTTCTTTTAGTGCATGTAATACTCAGACAGGTACATAGCCTCATGTATGTGTTACTGAAACAACAAGATCGGAGCTGTTATCTTGGTTGGTTTTGTTGTTTATCATTTACATGCAAATTAAGTTTATAAATGACAAACTTCTAAAAACAAATGTATAGTCTTTGTAAATAAATGCTCCCTTAAATGTGGCTGTGGAGCCGCTGCTGATGCTTCCAGTGTGAACACTCTTGCAGCTGCAGCGACGGTGAAGTTAAGCGGAGCTCAAGCTTGCGGTGTGAAACGGCGTAAGATCGATTTCTCGTTCATGAGATCACTTCCTCTTCCTGGCCGGGATACGTTTCTCCGTGTCGTAAACCCTAGGGGCGAGGCTTCTAAATTATGAATTTTTATGGGGGTGATGTTCAAATGACGATTGTTTTGAGTCACCGCATTTATCAACGTACAGTCATTCAACTGTCTCCACTACGTCTGGTGTTTCAATGATTATGTCTTTCACTTTCCACCATTAGCCATGTATACCAGGAAAGACATTATAATGGAAAGAAGTAAGCCAGCCATTCATTAATGTTAATAAGTATTTCAATTAAGAAATTTAAATGGCATTTATATTTCTGTATTGTGTTATATTTGTATGTTAGTAAGTAGTGTTATACTGAGCTGGTGGGTTTATGGTGTGTGTGTGTTGTGGACCGAGTGTGATGGGCCAGAAAGTCCAGGGCCACTTTTTAGCTCCAGTCACACACACACACACACACACACACACACACACACACACACACACACACACACACACACACACACACACACACACACACACACACACACACACACCCCCCCCCCCCCCCCCCCCCCCCCCCCCCACTGTAACTTTGATCCTAACTGCTGGTGTCGCTGTTGGACAGTGTCACTTTAGAAAAATAAGTCATTTATACGCTTTCTAATGTCACATTTCAGAGGATCAGAGACAGATCGATAAACGCTCATGTATTATTGAATCTTTGAACTTGACAAACATAAGTGAACATCATAAGTTCTTTTAATGAGGACAAATGAATTGAAGACTTACCCATCAATAAGTGCTGCCTTTGCTGTGTGTGTCTTTCCTGCTTTACTCTCGTCTGGGTCGTACCACTGAGAGAGATTAAACCTGTCGCCTGGGATCTCAACGGCACAGTTCTCTCCATGAAGGAGGACTCGCCAGAAGTTTTCAAGTCCCTCGCCTAAAGTAGATGAGAACATACTAAATAAATGCAATTTAGGCCAAAATCATAACATGAACAAATAATAAAACACTGTAAATTGTTAACAATTACCTCCAGGAAAATGGCATCCAATGCCAACAACAGCGATTTCTACATCATCGCCCATCATGATTCATATGCCGTGTGTGCAAATACATTTGATTTTACTATCTATAGACAGCAGAAACAAACACTGAGGCAGTTAACTAAATATTCATCCATGGCATTTCATATTCTGGCTTTCTTCCTTCTTTCAGCAGAAAAATAAAATCATTTTAGCCAGGGACCTCTGGAAATGTCCTGTATAATGAAGAGAAAATATGACTAATTTGAAATATAGATATATAAGGTAAAAGTATTAAGATAAGCTTTTTTTTTTTAAAGTAGATTTCACTGTACAGTATATGAAATTAGAAATTTTTATTTTGTGTGTGTGTGTGTGTGTGTGTGTGTGTGTGTGTGTGTGTGTGTGTGTGTGTGTATATATATATATACTCATACATACATTCACATTTCAATTTTGGCCCAGAGAACGAGAAAAATGATAAAGCAGATGAAATGGAAAAACATGAACTTACCTGGATACTCATGCTGAATCTTGTCTTGTTGAAATGCTTCCATGAGGCTGAGTCTACCCAATATATAAAGTTAAATGTAATGATTTACTAGTATTGACAAGTAAAACATTTAATTTAGCTGGAAATCATTAGCTGTTGTTCGGGATTTTTGAAGGAGATTTCCTGTTAGCTTATGAAGTAATTTCTCAAGAAAATCCCTCAGTCTCTTATGTAAGATGCTGTCATTTACACTGGAATAGGTAAAGCTGACTAGACTCTTTATCGCATGTTGGATATTTAGATATAACCTAACCCAATTCAGCTTTATATTTCCCCAGATGTGATGAAACCTTTCAATTTGTCAAGTTATCAGAATGTATTAGTGATATCAAAGAATGAATGGTCAGTATTTTCCTGATCAATTCTGACTAAACAGAGGCATTAGTTATTGGATCTAAACACTCAGAACATTAGACCAGTGAATATAACTTTGTTTTTATGGATTTACTGTTAGGTCATCTTCTAACGTTAACAACCTGGGCGTTACGTTTGATAGCAATCTATACTTTGACAATCATATTTCCAATGTTTGCAGAACTGACTTTTTCCACCTTAGAAATGTTGCTAAAAAAGACAGATCTGAACTGCAGAAACGAGTCGTCAGTAATTCCAGTCTCACTTCCATTCCCACAACATTCATACGCCAAAATGTACCAAATTTACGTAATGCCCACCTATGGTCTTCATTGGCTGCCCGTGAACAATGTCTACTTTGACCCTCAAACACTGCAGCTGGTTTGTGTTGTGTATGTCGAGAAGACGCCGTTTTCTGCTCTGAAAAAGCTAATTCTCTTTGTAAACACTTCCAAAGGATGAGGATGAGGACGTGAAGAGTCAGAGGTTAAGATCATCAGCATTATAACCTTCTGACGACGGCTTCTCAAATCTCTGCGAGGTCTACAGGAGATTTACAACACGCTCATCCATTAAAGACGGGTCAGTACCCACTTTATTTGGACCAGTTTGCTCCTCAGAATCACAACCTGTAAGTATGATTAATTATTGCTGTATACATTTTCTCCCATGTGTTCAACATATGTATTTTGTGTTTTATATTGTGTAGGTCTCCAACTAACTGGCTAACTCACTAAATAGTTCTGCTAATCAGCTGTGGGCCACTATTACCTTAAACTGTGTCTTAATGCAGACTGTCTGTCAGTCTTACTACTTTGAGTAAAGATAAAGGATGGAGCGAGATTTGTTTTACATCAAGATACGCCTTTGTTTTGAAAAATTGTAAAACTGTAGCTGCAAAACTTTAAAATAAACTTGTTCAAACCACCCATGCTTGGAGGAAATGCAGGACTATTTTAAACAAAAAAAATTGTTGAAAAGAACATAATCTTTATTTCAAAATGTATAGATACTGACTGGTTAGTGACTTTTTGGTTGAAACCATGTTAATTTCTGCCCTTCATGGTCTTTGATTGAAAGAAGTCCCAACAGATATATCGGTAACACTTTACGGTAAGGGTACATGAATTATCATGAATTCATGTATAAATTCATGCATGAAATATGCATTCATTCATGCATTACTATCTCATGAATCATCAGGAACTAACACGAGTTCAACGTTTTTCATTTGACATTGTGGATTGACTTACTGGATGAACTATCCCTTTAATTAAAACACATGAGTACATCATGATGAATTATGATTTATAACGCATGATCAAGTTTTCTTTGTTCACAAAAAAAAAAATTGGTCTTTACCACCCATTGTGGATAAAGCTACGGTTATGGTACATGAATCATCATGAATTCATGCATAAAAAAGCATTAATTCATGCATGCAAGACTACTCTTCTAATTATTAAAGGAATGTACAAAAATCCACATTACCTAATGCATGCATACAGGCTAGAACAGTATATCAATTAATGTGAGAACTGTTTTTCTGAATTATGATCTGAGTTACCAAGCATGTCCATGTAGGTAAATGGACAGACCCCAAAAATCACAGCACATAACATACGAATTCTGTTGGCATTCAAATACAGTAGTCATCATTAACTAAGCATTATTTATCAATGACTTCCTCATGTGTGTGGCCCCTCAACTAAAGTGGTGACTTGGTGCTTTGAAACACTGATGAACAATGTGGCATAACTGAAATGACATGAATATGAACATTCAAGTTCAAGTCTTTGCAAACAATGTACTGTGGACACAAATGGACTTTGATCTTAACTTCACTGCTTTATTCTTAAACGGTATAAACCAGTTAAATCAACAGCTGGAAAGAGCTGAGAAGGACTGCAGTACATACACCATGAACTTTATTTTAAGTGCCTGTATATCTGAAAACGCTTTTCAAAACCATAAAGCTGTTTTACAAAAAAAATTCACAAACAGCTTGATCTCATTTAGGGTAAGGAGTCACTTTTTAATGTATAAAGCTACTGATGTGGACTCCTCCATATCATGAAATATTTAACGCTTAACAAAACTAAACTAAACAAATACATGGCACAAACACATGGCAGTACAAATAAACTACTTGTAAAACTTCTTTACAACTACTTCTTGTAAATATCCAGTAAGGATCCATCATCCTTTTTCTTTAGGATAGCTGAAGCTGTAGGCTCCTGCTCACAAAAACCCCTGCAAGTTTCAGCAAACCTTTTCAGACGGTCCTTTCTTTTAAAAGATGACCTCAATGTATTGAACAGATCTGGGTTAGTTGCTGCACGTTCTGCAATTGGAGCTTGAAACACAATAGTATTGCGATAAACCCCAAGCCTTGTATATGCTTCGGCTTTGCTGATGCGTTCCTTTTTAATCTTTTCCAACACCATGTTGTAGCGGCGGATTGAGCCGTCAGGGGTTTTGACTGTAGAACAAGAGAAAGCATTAATGGTTGAATCCAATTAAATCAGACCAGCCTAGTAATAGTGCTGTACTACAGTTCACAGTTTTTACATTTGCTTAATCATCAAACAAAAATAAGCAAACATTACATTTCCGGTCACAAACGGAGCTAATCAACAATTTGTCATAGGGGAGAACCGTCACTCTGTTCCAGTGGTGGAAAGTAACTAATTACAAATACTTTCGTTACAGTACTTGAGTAGATTTTTAGATTTGTTCTACTTTCTTGAGTATAATTAAATTGTGGTACTTTTACTTTTACTTGAGTAGAATTAAAATAAAGTATTCAACTTCGCTACATTTATTTTTCACCAAAAGTACAGAGTACTTTGACAAAGGTGCCGACGGAGCAACAGAGCGAGCTTATTTACATTTCACAAACACTTTTCAAACGACTGCGTGCGGTGGAGGCTGAGCCCTCAGCCCTGCGCTTCAGCCAATAACAGACAGTTCTGAAGCGCTTCAGCCAATAACAGACAGAAGGCATGTAGCCGAAACGCGTTGGAGTTTTTTAGAAGGTTAATGTGACCAAGCCATAATAATAAAGGCTTTTTAACTTTTGCAATTGAGAGTGCCTTGGAGTTCCTTTTTCCTTTTTGATTTTTGGCATTTAGTTTCCCATCCAAAGAGCACCTTGTTTTTAACCAAACTTTGGAGTCCAGGAAGCGCTCCTCTACCATACCTTTTTTCAATGTTGATTTAGTGTTGGTCTGCTATCTGGGTTATTAACTTTATTAATTACAGTAATCCTGATACTACAGCATGAGATCCAGCAGTGTTTGTGTCAAACATATCTTGAAGAGTTTGAAAAACACGTTGAGCACAAAGAGCTTTGATCTACTGTATCATTCAGACACAGACAGACATCAACAATCAGCACATGAAACTCAATGCTGACAATCAACAAAAAGCTTCATGCCACAATGCATGCTGGATACCAGCATAGTTCAAAGCTTGCAATGCGGCATTAATGTATTATGCAGCTAATTTGTCCTAGTATTGCATTTATTTCCTTTTATGTTTGCTGTTGTTTCTGTCGTGACTTTGCAGTAGCTTGTTTTGTGATGTTCAGAGTTTATATGTGTTTCTTGGTTTGTCTGTTGTTTTTTGCGTTAAGTTTTTAATAAACTGTATTTGCTTATAGATCCTCGAATCAATTACACTCCTTTTTCCCCAGCAAAACGATACAAGATCTTACTGACACAAACACTTAAGGCCTGAGTATGTGCAGTCTTTTATGTGCAACTTTGAGAATAGTCTACGACGATTTAGCGGTTTGGCTATTGTCCTGTGACCACATTACAGATAAATGAAGTGCATTATGTCCTTATTATCTGTGTAGTGTTTCAGTTAGGATCTATTTGCTAATGTTCAATTGACCTTAAAACACAGAATAGACGGATTACTCTTTAACTTACTGTTTCACACTAATTTTTTGCATTAGTGCTGATTTCCATCAGGATCAGGAACAAGGAAATGTTGACCAGGAAATATTGCCTCTGCTATATATAATGGCATCCAGGAAAGAACATTAGCGGCAGAGAGGTTTATGCATTCATATACTGTGTCAATAAATTACTCACTCAATCGGTTCAGTGACAATTATGCTGAGATCAAGATCTTTTAATGCAAACATACAATTCCCAATGTTCAGTAATGTGGTCGAATTAATGTACGTGAATGTAACTGGATTATAAATGCAAAGTTGTCTTTGCATTGTCGTGTTTAGATGAATAGATGTGCAAATAATTTATAGAACTGCACGGAAAAGGATAAAAAGAAAAAAAGGATCAACTTGATTAAAATATAAATACACAAACACATGTAAGATGCATTGTATACATAAGAACAGAACACAGTGATTGCTATTACTTGCATGGTCAAATCAAAGTGCCATACAGAGCTAAGCTCAAACAAAAAGACAAAAGTTCATCCATCCATTTTATAAAGCACTTGTCACGGTGCCTATGGACAGTCAGGATCAGCACACCATACATTCTGAATCACGGCTGCTTGTGTTTGCCGTTTGCTTGTGTTACTGGGCTCTGGAAGATTTTGTTTGGTTTTTTCATGACTGTTCCTACAAGTGCTGTGGAAGGTCAGGAACACTGAAAGTCTTCATCATTTATAACTAACGTGACATTGGGACCAAAGGCAGAGAACAATTCATCTTCTTTGTCATAGTAACTACCAACATATGAGCTGTCTGCTGCTAAATGCTCAGAGTCCTTAACAATCGAGTCCGAGTCCAAAGAGGGCCGAGTCGGACTTGAGTCCGAGTCCTTAAAGGGTTAGTTCACCCAAAAATGAAAATTCTGTCAGTAATTACTCTCCCTCATGTTGTTCCAACCCCGTAAGACCTTCGCTCATCTTCGGAACACACATTAAGATATTTTTGATGAAATCTGAGAGCTGGATCACTCCTCCATAGGCATTATAAGGCATTATCACTCCTAAGGCATTATAACTTGCTGGCCCAGAAAATGTATTAAAGACATCGTTAATATAGTCCAAGTACAGTGGCTCAATCTTTAGTTTATAAAGCGACGAAAATACATTTTGTGCGCAAAAAAAAACAAAAATAATGACTTTATTCCACTATTCATTTCCTTCTCTCTGGGCCTCGAGTTAGTTCACGTAGTATAACTGCGCAGCGCATCTGTGTTGCACGTCACACGTAGGCTCACTATTGGCCGACGCTGGTCATGTGTGTGATACGTGTGACGTACAACATCATTTTATATTAGCTAATAGTGAACCTACCACATTCGACTGATCGCTATTATTTACTAATTCATTAATCAGAGCTTATTGTTAGTTAACAGTTACTAGAGTGTTAATTGTCATGACTTCGGTCTGATCTGCTATGTTCCCTGTGTGCCTTGTTGTCTTTTGAGCACATGTGCTTGTTTTGACAGCTCGCCATGTGCTCCGCTGTCATTGTGGTGTCTTCCCTCCCACTCGTTATCCTTAACTATCCTTGTTCTCTTCACTCCTGTTGTCAATCCCTTGTGTAATCCCTCATTATCTCCCCTATTTTAGATCCTTTTGTGTTCAGTCTTTTGTTGTAAGTGATCAACTCTTCCTTGTCTTGCTGTGCTTCTCCTGACTCCAAGTGTGGTTTTGATTTTTGTCCTCCTTCCACTGTCTCCCTCTCATCCTGCCAGGCCTGGTTTCCTAGACTGCCTGCCCAGGTGTTATCTTCTGTTGGGACTTGGATGAACCACCCCAGACCTTCTTCTGTGTGCTCATCATCTTCTTCAGGGAATTCAGTGTGACTTGGACACTGCGTCGGGTGACGCTATAATTGGTTTCTTTTGAGAAGTGCTCTCCTGGCCCAGAGGACATTTATTTTGGACTTCCTCTTTTCTTTTTGTGTTCCTGTTGTTTTTACCTGGCCTCTTTTGAGAGCAAAAAACTATTGTTACCTGCAACTGAATCCATGTCTCTCCCTGACAGTTAATAATGAGTTACTCATTTGTTCCTATGTAGTTATTCATTAAAGACGGAACAATATTCTAAAGTGTTACCCAGAATTGAAATGGTAATGGACAAGAAATATGTAACAGAAGAGGGATCACAGAGTCTGAATTGGTCTCGAACTCATTCCGTCTTGGTATTGATGTGAAGACAGACACATGGACCTGTAGAAATGAAGAAAAAAAAAATCTATTAGTATTATTACTGTATACATAAATGTTTCATTGTGTATTCAGTTCATTATTTCTGTATATTTGAATTGCTGTATAAATGACTTTTGGTGTCTGACTTATTGGAGATGCTTGGATAAATGTCGTATGAGGTCCTTTTACACACACAATGATCATTAGGTATCTGTATGTCAAGATAAAGGTCAGTTTATTTATAAAGCACATTTCAGAAAAGCTAGTGTATGCCAAAGTGCTGTACATATATAAAGGAGTAAGAGAATAAAAAGACAGAGACAAAGGAACAAATAACCAATACAAAAAAAACACATTAAAATACAGTTCAGCCAAAAGCCAAGGAATGCGGATAAGTCTTCAGGCATGGTTTTAAAACAGGAAGGGAAAGTGCATATCTAATGTCCTGAGGAATGCTGTTCCATAGTTTAGGACCAGCTACAGAAAAAGCCTGATTCCCCCTTAAACTTGAAGCGAGAGCCAGGTATATGCAGGAAAAGTTTATCTGAGGATCTGAGAGACCAAGGAGATTATTGGTAGCTGAGAAATTTGGACAAATATGTGTTACGGTGTGGTGTAGACTGAAGAGGGCAAAAGGCTCCAATACAAATTTCTACTAATAATATATTCCAGCAGGTACACACACACTAAATATGACTAAGAACAGACAAAGACTGACTGAACTGAAGGAACTTAAATACTAACACTAATGACAGAAACACAGGTGGAACAGATGATGATGAACTAGACACAGGTGATACAACTGAACTAATAATGACGGTGAAGATGACACGTGACATGATGACAGGCAGACAAGTCCAATGAAAACAAACTAAACAGAACACAACAGTGACAATATGATGGGGCTACACCATTTAACGCTTTGTAAACAAATAGTAAAATCTTAAAATGGATCCTAAACTGCACTGGTAACCAATAAAGAGACACTAGGACAGGAGAAATGCTTTCCCTCCTCCTTGTGCCAGTCAGTAGCAACCTGAACCAACTACAATGATGAATGATTGAGACCCAATATAAAGTGAATTATAATAGTAAAGTCTGGAAGAGATGAAGGCATGGATAACGATCTCCAAGATTTGAATTTGTCTATTTGCCTTAGCTGGAATATGCTACTTTCACCACAGCACTTGTCTGTTTTTCAAAATTCTGATCTATGTCAAAAATCACACCTACGTTTTTAGTAAAAGTATGAATGTTTGACAACAGAAAATCTAAAATAACTAGAGTTACGACCCCTGGCTCAAGGTAAGTAACAAAAACGAGGGATACGCGTAGGCCAAATTATAGGCTCAAATGTTTGAATTTGAATTTATTGAAAAGAAAGTCCCTTGAGATGTAACATCTCATTGTCAAGGGGGTCCTAAAAACACAAAGAGAATAATACAACACAAAACACAATAACCTTACAAAACAAACACACACTATAAATATACAAAACAAAATAAATGCTCAACCTGCCCCCCACACCCACAAACAACAGTTGAAATACAAAAACTCAACATCATACATCAGTAACATCAACATAAGACCAATAACTGAAATCCTTGAATTCTCAAAAAAAAAAAAAAAATCTAAAATCTAAAATATGAACAAGTTATTTTAAGATGAGAAAATAAAGATAGCCTAAAGTGATTAAGGGAGGTAGTAGAACTCAGAGAAACCGTAAGATTATTCCAGTCAAAAGGGGCTTTTATAAAGAAATTACTTGCGTCCAACTTCACTGAAAATTTGACAACTAGGTGTTGTCTTTCCTCCAAGCCACGCTGGCGGAGTTTTTTGCCCCGGTAAATAAATGGTCATTTTCAGACCGCAATTTAATACATTGTGCGGTCTGCTCCCTGCTCCCTGAAAATTATTACACTAATTAGCACAAGTTTTGCTTCTAACCACCTGTCAAATAAAGCCACCCAATGGCAAGAGTTAAGATGAAGTTTATAAGAAAGAAAAACTTGTGGCTTTTGACTGTGGTTTCGCTAGCTATTTAAGTAAATGAAAACATAATACTTACATTTAAAAGTGAATTTTCCCTCCACCACCAAACTCTCGGACGCCATTTTTTCAAATGAAAATGCTGTAGTCACCGGCGCACAATGACTTATGGGGTAGGATAAGCCACTAAGGATATGTTTTTGTATTCTTCCTTTCACGGGGAAAGAAGAGTGCATTTGGTGTCGCTTTTAGCCTTCGTCTCGCCGCGATGACGCAACTGGCCTTTGCATACGTCCTTCGTAGGATGCAGAACTGAATTGGGACAGCCTTCGTTGCACCGCGGTGACGCAATCGACCTTCAAATGCGGCCTTCGGAGGATGCAGCCTTCACATTGGGACACAGCTATAGTCACCATACCCACAGCACTACATTGTCTGGTCTCGTCATTCCACACCGAAAGACTTACCAGACTCTTCCTTCAACTATACTTACCTCTTTATGCCATTCTTCTACTGAAGTCCTGATCCAGTCTGCCTTCGTCTGTCTTCTGTCTTCCGTCCAGATCTTCATCATCCACAACCAAAATCAGATAAGAGACTCAACAAGAGCTCCACTTTAATCTTCAACCACTCACCTGCTCATCTGCTGAATAACATCTTGTGTTCAATAAATCCTGTTTACAAACCTTACTTGTTTGCCTTCTTCTGTCCTGACACCTGGACAGGAGGTCACAATACTTGTGTACATCAAAAACTTCAGTTGCATCTGCGTACATCTTCAACACTGAAGGGAAGTGCAGCAATCTGTTGTTTTTCAATTGATGAACGTAAAATGACAGTTTTGCTTTAAAAGCCTTGTGGTGGCAAACAATTTTCTATTACTGAATAAGAGACAAACAGGTATTAATAGTCTTTAAAATTATTTATTCCCTTGCAAGGAAAGGTCAACAGTCATACAGTCATACAAAGTGCCTGCAGAGTGTGTAGCGGCACCTAAGTTAATACCTAAAATCACAACTATACTAAACGGTCTAACATCTTTACACCTTCAACAATTCAACAGATTACTCTACATTAGTTCAACACATGCAATTTTAACACAAGGAACTGTGTTTACTCACATTTGAAAGCACCCGTGTTGCTGATCTCCGTGATGTTCGATTGTGATGTATCCTCTCACATGGCCTCCTGGGATAGAAGAGTATCCATCGGACGAGCACTCGAAAATCTGTCCAGAAGTAGTAAGCCATCCGGGAACTTCTCGCCTACTCTTTTATGAATACTGATGTTTCGAGCGTACTACTCCTTTCACGTACGGTTTTCTCCGACTATATAGTAGTAAAGTAGTATATACTATAAGTATACGTACGTTCGAATCTCACGAGAATTAGTACGTCACCCAGGTAATTCTTGCCTACTCTTTTATGAATACTAAGGATTCGTACATACTCATTCGCTTGCCTACTGCTTTTCCCCTACTATATAGTAGGGAATTATGCGGTTTCGAACGCAGCCTGTGACGAGAGTGGGGGGTATCCTTCATTCTTTATAGTTGTTCCTCCCCCAAGGTTGTTTTCCTGAGGCTAAATGAAGATATCTCTCAGCCATAACTAATACATCCCAGCAGGCACACAACGTCATATGACGTTGATATTTTGTTTAATTTTGGTTGCGACGTCGGGTGACCAGATTCCAACATCAATTCAATGTCTAATGACAACGTTAATTCGACGTCCAATACCGACGTCAGTTGACGTTGATATTTTGTTGATTTTAGGTTGTGTTGTAAAGTTACCAAAATCCAACGTCTCTCTGACGTCATAATATTGACGTCCACACAACGTCAAACTCTAACATCATTAGACGTTGATATTTTGTTGGTTTTAGGTTGTGGTATTAACTAACCAAAATACAACGTCAATCCAACGTCTCCAGACAACGTCATATTTACGTCAAACACTGACATTTAGTCGTGAGGTATGGTGACCAAACCCCAACGTCAACTTGACGTCATAATGTTGACGTCCACACAACGTCAAACTATAACATCATTAGACGTTGATATTGACGTTGACGTTGGTATGGTGACCAAACCCCAACGTCAATCCAACGTCTCCAGACAACGTCATATTTACGTCAAACACTCACAATAGGCTTGTTTGAGATGCGCCTTGCCTCGCCTGAAATGTATGCGAGAGTAGGCGGCTGCAGTGAGAGGAGGAGTGAAAAAAGCGCAGGCAAGCCGGACAGTTCTCTCTTCTCGCAGTGGATCTGACACCTGTGAGATCAAAGATGGATATCGCGGGATTCACGGGATTCATGTTCGTGCACAGTGTTGCTAATAAACTGGATGGAATTTAAGTTCTGTTGCTTTTATATGAAAATAAATATAATGAACAAGACACCCAAAGTAGTACTTATTTAATTCCATTCCAAATACATGTTTATCAATCTTTTTTCTTTAATACAGACATATATGTTTTTATTTATTTATTTATTTATAAAAATTACATTGCATAACCCATAGAGATTGCACTGTCAGATAGTTTGGGAATATTCACACATTCGTATACAAATAAAACATGATATCAGAGTTTTAAAATCAAACATTTTAAAAGAGAACAATACATCATGGTTGTTTAAACCAATGAACATTAAGCTGAGTCGTCAGTAAGTCGTTTCCCATCATGCTTTTGATCAGCGCAGTCGGTGGAGAGCAACTGCGCATGACTGCAGAATCCGACACGTGCGCCTTGCGGTCGCGAGAGTTTTTTGACATACGTCAGCATGACATCAGAGCAAGGCAGACCGCACTCGGACACATTTCTAACCGGCATGCATCTCGCGCTGATCACCGGTGATCGATTCTGCGCAGATTTTGCTCATCTCAAACAAGCCTATTTAGTCGTCAAGTCAAGTCAAGTCATCTTCATTTATATAGCGCTTTTAACAATGTAGATTGTCTCAAAGCAGCTTCACAGAGATAAATGTATAATATAACGTAAGATTGTTTTGGCTTTATAGCGGTTCTTTAATAAAGTTATTTTCCAGCTAAAGTTAGTTTTGATTGATTCGCTTCCGTCGCAACGATCATTTGTTTTTAAATTAGGGCCGCCAAGACGACACCATTCTCTCTACACAGACTTTAAACGCGAACCTGTGAGAAACGCTGATGGCGTTCAGATGCACATTAAGAACGAGTTCTATAGTTATGTGCGTTTGAATATATGTGTGCAGGTTTGGAATTCCCTACAAACCAAACCTAAACAAATTACTGGTGTTTCCTTATAGTTTTGATTCAGAATTTTATTTTATTTTATCAATTCGGGGTAGATACGCAAATTGAGTTTTCCCGACGACGCGTTATCTGTAGAGTGGGAAAGGGATCCTCCATAGGGAGAGACTAGTTGGCCCTTCAGCACTGCATTGACATCGGGTCCAGGCGAAGGTCCTTCATCAGATCTGGAAACGGCCTGGATCCGGCAGGCTGCGGGAAAACCTTGGGATAAACAAAGACACTAAAATTAGCGTAGATGCCATTCTTCTCATGATGTAACAAGTACATCAGGATTTATGGGAAGTGTTCCCGGTTCCAGCTGACCTAATCTATGCAGCCTAATATTGAATTATAGAAGTCTATAATGTATTATGTGAACGCTATGTCAAAGAGATGTGTCTTTAATCTAGATTTGAACTGACAGAGTGTGTCTGCTTCCCGGACAATGGTAGGAAGGCTGTTCCAAAGTTTTGGTGCTAAATAGGAAAAGGATCTACCGCCAGCAGTTGATTTAGATATTCTAGGTATTATCAACTGGCCGGAATTTTGAGATCGCAATAGACGTGAAGGAGTATAATGCGTTAAGAGCTCGCTCAAGTACCGCGGAGCTAAACCATTTAGTGCTTTGTAAGTAATCAGCAATATTTTAAAATTGATGCGATGTTTAATAGGGAGCCAGTGCAGTTTTGACAGAACCGGGCTAATATGGTCATACTTCCTGGTTCTGGTAAGAACTCGAGCTGCTGCGTTTTGGACCAGCTGTAGTTTGTTTATTAAGCGTGCAGGGCAACCACCCAGTAGAGCATTACAATAATCTAGCCTTGAGGTCATGAACGCATGGACTAATTGTTCCGCATTTGTCAATGAGAGCATATGACGTAATTTAGATATATTTTTAAGATGGAAAAATGCGGTTTTACAGATACTAGACACGTGACTTTCAAATGAAAGATTGGTATCAAAGAGCACACCCAGGTTCCTAACCGACGACGAAGACTTAACAGAGCAGCCATCAAGTGTTAGACAGTATTCTAGGTTATTACGTGAGGAAGTTTTTTGTCCAATAATTAGAATCTCTGTTTTTTCAGAATTTAGAAGTAGGAAATTACGAGTCATCCAGTTTTTTATATCAGCTATGCATTCTGTTAATTTAGTGAATTGGTAAGTTTCGTTAGGTTTTGAAGAAATATAGAGCTGAGTATCGTCGGCATAACAGTGGAAGCTAATTCCATGTTTCCTAATAATATCTCCTAATGGCAGCATGTACAGAGTGAACAGCAGCGGTCCTAGTACTGAGCCCTGTGGTACGCCATACTGAACTTGTGATTGATAAGACATCTCTTCATTTACTGCTACAAACTGATAACGGTCAGATAAGTATGATTTAAACCATGCTAGTGCAATTCCACTAATGCCAACATAGTTTTCTAGTCTATTTAAAAGAATGTCGTGGTCAATGGTGTCAAACGCAGCACTAAGATCGAGTAACACTAATAGAGAGACACAACCACGATCGGATGATAAGAGCAAATCATTTGTTACTCTAACGAGAGCAGTCTCAGTACTATGGTATGGTCTAAATCCGGACTGAAAATCCTCGCAGATATCATTTCTTTCTAGAAAGGAACATAGTTGTGAAGATACTGCCTTTTCTAGTATCTTTGACAGAAAGGGTAGTCACGAGTGAACGCTGGCGCGCTTGGCTGCCGCTACTCGCCGGCTTTCTCTGCTTGTTTTGTTTTTCTCAGTACGTTTGTTTTGTGTTTTATGCGCTCCGTCAATCCAAAATGCAGACACTGGACTGAGCCCTATTTCCCTGGAGGCTATTTTGTGCTGGATAACGTTTTAACTACTGGATTACACTTTGTGTTTTGTGTGACACTTCAAGTTACTTCAAACGGCAGACACTGGACTGAGCCCAGTTTCCCTGGAGGTTTATCTCATGCTGGATTACTGGCTACCGGATCAACGTTTGCTACTGTCACCCGGCCCTGTCACGCATATTGATTAGTACCTAAATGTGGAATTATTATAAATCATTCATCTTGGATTGCTGACTCGAGCAAGACTGCCAGCTAAGTGTTTGCCAAACCGACGGGCAGCTGCTGTGCCTCCCCTTTCCCTGTTTTGCTTATGCGAGCCCTCTCAGGAGTGATCCACTAACACTGTTCGCTGGTAAGTCTCTGCTTGCTTGTTCGAGTTTGCTTGAGTTTTGCCTATTTGAACTGTTGTCGCTACTCTTTGGCTTGGCTACCTCCGTTGCTGTTCCCTTGAGTGCAAAAGTGGTTGCCCTGTTGGCTAACGTATTGAGTTTACAGAGGCTGGGTTGAGTGTGTGGCTGTTTGCTGTTGTGTTTGGTAACGTTATGCTTGTTTGGACTGAGCCAGATGGTGCTCAAATCATACCCCCTCCTAATGCATGTAACAATCGTGACGCTGCTCTGGTCTCTTGTCTATGGGCCAGACTGCTTATACTACAGAGAGCCTAATCACTCGAACGGGCACCTCTTTGAATCCGATATGGCATTAAGATACTCGTCATCCTATCTCCATTGCCTTGGAAACAAAGTTTACAAAATTCCAGATGTTCTCCGCGCGCACCAACATCTCGGTCTGCTGCGTCGTCCCAAATATTTACACAGGGGCTCTGGTCGGAAGTTTGCTCGCTACAACCACACTAACAACATCGATTCACTATGGAGTCTGTCTCGTAGAGAGACGCGGCCTGCTGCGGGGCGAACTGCCGACGTTGAGAACCTACACGCCATAAAACTGTTAAAAGCCTCCTCAGACTACCCTACTTTCAGAAATACCCAGTTTGGTCTGCTTAATGTGCGGTCTCTGAACAAGAAAGCAACTTTTATTAATGATGTCATTACGGATGCTGGTATTGATTTATTTTGTTTGACTGAAACTTGGCAGATACCAAATGATTTTATTGCATTGAATGAAGCTATCCCCTCTGGTTATGAGTTTGTTGCTAAGCCACGTTTCACTGGCCGGGGTGGTGGCCTTGCTGTGATCTTCCGCTCATGCTATAGGGTTCTATCAGTGCCTGTCCAGGATTATTTATCGTTTGAATGTCTTGCTCTGAAATTCACTGGTGGGGCACCGCTCCTGTTATTACTTGTTTATCGACCTCCAAAAATGTCTTCTGCTTTTATTAACGAGTTTTCAGAGTTACTCTCATCTGTCAGTCCTATGTACTCATCCATC
The DNA here is from genome assembly GCA_021464565.1 of Rutilus rutilus. Classification (NCBI taxonomy): domain Eukaryota; kingdom Metazoa; phylum Chordata; class Actinopteri; order Cypriniformes; family Leuciscidae; genus Rutilus; species Rutilus rutilus. Next base: position 869,384 of record JAJAQA010000006.1, on the reverse strand, counting down.
CTGGTGCTTGGTGATTTCAATATACATGTTGATTCTGGAAACTGTAATTTTGCTGAACACTTTTTAAACCTGCTGGACTGTTTCGATCTCACTCAGCATGTCGACTTCCCTACCCATTCAAAAAGCCATATATTAGATCTTGTCTGCACTGCTGGCATCATGCCAACTCACGTATGTCCCAAAGATCTTTTTGTGTCCGACCATAGAGCCATTATGTTCAAACTTGCTGTTCCTGAGCCTCTCCATCGCCAACGTCCCTCTCGTTCCATCACATATAGGAACACAAAGAACATTAACTCAGCTGCCCTCTTAGACACTCTAAATTCAAAACTCAGCTCAGAGTCATTGGATGTCTGTACTGATGACTTAGTCCTGATGTACAATACACATCTTGCTGACTCCCTCAATCTTCTTGCACCCCTGAAGACACGCCATGTCTCCTTTACTCAGTCTGCCCCATGGTTTACACCGGAGCTTCGTAAAATAAAGGCGGCTGGACGTCAGCTGGAGCGACTTAGTCGGAAGACTGGCCTAACAGTTCATGCCCTGGCTTACATTGACCATGTCACTACTTACAAAGAGTCTCTTAACCGGGCTAAAACCCTGTATTACACCTCCATCATAGACAAAGGTCGTCATAATCCGAGAGCCCTCTTTTCCACTATTAACAAACTAACCCAACCGAATAAATCTTTTCCACTTACCCCATCCACTGAACTCTGTTGTGAATTTCTGGTTTTCTTTAACAGTAAAATTAATTTGATATATCAACAGCTTCAAACAACTCACTCCCCCCAAGATGACGCCCCCCTTTTCCCCTCCCCCTGTGCTACACTAAACAGGTCCTTCTCTGCCTTTACACCTGTTGACGAAAGGGATGTTCATGACCTTGTCAGTAAGTCTAGGCCTACCACCTGCCTCTTTGACCCTATGCCAACTGCACTGATTAAGGTCTGCCTTCCTGCCATCTCACCCCTCCTGGTACAAATAATAAACTCCTCCCTTTATTCGGGCTCTGTTCCTGTGCTTCTCAAAAAGGCAGCTATCACCCCTGTTTTGAAAAGGCCAGGAGCAGCCGCTGAGGATTATATGAACTATCGGCCCATTTCTAACCTACCTTTCCTTGCAAAACTCCTTGAACGCTCGGTTGCAAAACAGCTCCAAGAGTACCTAAATTGTCATGGTCTTTGGGAGAAGTTTCAGTCAGGATTCAGGGCCATGCACAGTACTGAGACTGCCCTTGTTAAGGTAGTCAATGACCTACTATTGGCTGCTGACTCTGGCCATGTCAGTATTCTTATTCTCCTTGACCTTACAGCTGCCTTTGACACTATCTGCCACAATCTCCTACTTTCTCGATTGGAGGCGTTACTCGGTATCACTGGTGTTCCACTGTCTTGGTTCAAATCATACCTTACTGACAGACAACAGTTTGTTTCGATTGGGAATTACAGATCTCCAAATTCAACCCTGTCACATGGTGTCCCCCAGGGTTCCGTTCTCGGCCCCCTGCTCTTCACAATCTACATCCTTCCCCTTGGCCAGATAATACAACACTATGGTCTCAATTTTCATTGCTATGCTGACGACACACAGATTTACATTCACACCAAACCTGCCAATATACTATCATTATCCAATCTGGTTCATTGCTTAAACGCCATAAACAACTGGATGACTCAAAATTTTCTCAAACTCAATCAAGACAAGACAGAGGCTATTCTTATCTCCACACCCAACATTCTTAAGAAACTTGAAAATCTGCAGGTATCTATTCCTGACTATTTCACTACAACAAATTCTGAAATTCGAAATCTAGGAGTAATATTTGATCCGACCCTCTCTTTTGAGTCACACATTAAAAATATCACCAGAGCATCTTTCTTCCATCTCAAAAGCATCTCCAAACTCCGCCCCTCCCTCAATTCATCTGCAGCAGAAACACTAATACATGCATTTATAACGTCAAGGCTAGACTACTGCAATGCCTTACTCTACGGCATCCCGGAAAAAACCCTCAATAGGTTGCAGCATGTTCAAAATTCGGCTGCAAGACTACTCACCCGCACACGGCCCTGGGATCACATTACCCCTATCCTTCAGCAATTACACTGGCTTCCTGTCCACTATCGCATACACTACAAAAACCTTCTACTTGTCTATAAATCCCTACATAATCTAGCCCCATCTTACCTATCTGATCTCCTCACCCCATACACGACCTCACGCACCCTTCGTTCTACTGATACATGCCTCTTATACGTCCCCACATCTCGCCTCCGCACCATGGGCGACAGGGCGTTCAGCGTGGTAGGCCCCAAACTGTGGAATGCTCTGCCACTTGAGTTGCGCCAATGCACAGGTTTATCCACTTTTAAAACTAAATTAAAAACCCATCTTTTTAGCCTAGCTTTCCTGCAGTCCCATAATTTGACTTGATTGATCTGATTTTACACCTTGTGCGCAGTGTATTCCTATGTCTTGTGTATGCATGATAACATTTTAAACCCTGTATGTTCTTTATGTTTTTGTCTTTATATTTCCCTTGTCTCTGCCTATCAAACTGTACAGTGTCCTTGGGTACCTTGAAAGGCGCTTTTCCAAATAAAATTTATTATTATTATTATTAAGGGTAGATTCGAGATCGGCCTGTAATTGACTAATTCTGAAGGATCAAGTTGCATTTTTTTAACAAGCGGTTTAATCATAGCCAGCTTAAAGTTTTTTGGTACGTATCCTAGAGACAAAGAGGAATTAATGATATTAAGAAGAGGATCTATGACCTCTGGAAGCATCTCTTTCAGTAGCTTAGTCGGTATAGGGTCTAACATACATGTTGTAGATTTAGATGATTTAACGAGTTTAGTAAATTCTTCCTCTCCTATAGCAATGAATGAATCAAATTTTTCCTCAGGGAGACTACAATGCACTGCCTGATGCGATACTGTAGTAGACGGTTGCATAGTTATAATTTTATCCCTGATATTATCAATCTTATAAGTGAAGAAGTTCATAAAGTCATTACTGCTGTGTTGCTTGGAACCTTCTGTGTTTGAAGCTTTCTTTTTCGTTAGTTTAGCCACTGTTTCAAATAAATACCTAGGATTATGTTTATTTTCTTCTAATAGGTTTGAAAAATAAGCAGATCTAGCAGCTTTTAAAGCCTCTCTGTAAGCAATCGAGCTCTCTTTCCATGAAATGCGAAATACCTCTAATTTTGTTTTCTTCCAGTTGCGCTCCATTTTTCTGGCTGCTCTCTTAAGGGCCCGAGTGTGCTCGTTGTACCACGGCGTTGGATTATTTTCTTTAATCTTCTTTAAGCGCAAAGGAGCAACTGTGTCTAAAGTGCTGGAAAAGAGAGAGTTAAAAGTTTCTGTTGCAATATCAAGTTTTTCTAAGCTATCCGGGATGCTAAAATGATGAAACTGATCAGGAAGATTATTAATAAAGCAATCTTTAGTAGCAGAAGTGATAGGTCTAACATATTTGTAACACGGAGTCGGCTTTGCAGCCTTGGCTAAATGTAATTTACACGAGACTAGATAATGATCTGAGATGTCATCGCTCTGCTGCAGAATTTCAACGGCATCAACATCTATTCCATGTGATATTATTAGATCTAGAGTATGATTACGACGATGAGTAGGTCCTGACACGTGTTGTCTAACTCCAATTGAGTTTACAATGTCTTTAAATGCCAAACCCAATGCATCTTTTTCATTATCGATGTGTATATTAAAATCACCAACAATTAGTACTTTATCTGCAGCCAATACTAACTCTGATAGAAAGTCCGCAAATTCTTTGATAAAGTCTGTATGGCGCCCTGGTGGCCTGTATACAGTAGCCAGCACAAATCTCAAACGTGATTTATCATTTTTACTATATATTTTTACATTAAGCACTAACACTTCAAAAGAATTATATTCGAAACTTGATTTCTTAGTGGTTTTGAAAATATTACTATAAATTACAGCAACACCACCCCCTTTGCGTTTCAGACGGGGTTCATGTTTATAACAGTAATCTTGCGGGGTGGACTCATTTAAAGTAATGTAATCGCTTGGTTTTAGCCAGGTTTCTGTCAAACACAGCACATCTAGGTTATTATCTGAAATCATATCATTAACAATGAGTGCTTTTGAAGTAAGCGATCGAATATTCAGCAACCCAAGCTTTATCATTTGCTCATCTGTATTATAGCTGTTTTTTATTTGTTGAACATCAATTAAATTTTTAACCTTAGATAGGTTTAAACATTTTTTGGATTTCCAAAATCGGGGAACAGACACAGTCTCTATATGATGATAGCTAGGTGAAAGAGGCTCTATGTGATGGGATTTATCTGACCTGGGTGACGCGAGGCCGCTAGCAGACGGTTGGTTTAGCCAGTCTGTCTGCTTCCTGACCTGGTGCCCAATTTGTCATGTTTGAGCTCTAAGACTATGAGCCATATTACTAGATAGAAGAGCAGCACCATCCCAGGAGGGATGAATACCATCTCTTTTCAACAGGTCAGGTTTGCCCCAAAAACTTTTCCAATTGTCTATGAATTCTATATTATTACACGGACACCACTCAGACAGCCAGCGATTCAGTGAACACAATCTACTAACTATCTCATCACTCCTGCGAACAGGAAGGGGGCCAGAGCAAATTACAGTGCCTGACATCGTACTTGCAAGTTCACACACCTCTTTAATATTAATTTTGGTGATCTCCGACTGGCGGAGTCGAACATCATTAGTGCCGACATGAATAATGATCTTAGAGAATTTACGATTAGCATTAGCCAGCACTTTTAAATTTGCTTTGATGTCAGGCGCTCTGGCTCCCGGCAAACATGTGACTATGTTCGCTGGTGTCTCTATTTTCACGTTCCGTGTGATCGAATCACCAATTACTAGGGCACAATCAACAGAATTCTCAGTGGGTGTTTCACTGAGCGGGGCAAATCGATTTGTTGTGGTAATCGGAACGGAAGAGTGGTTTTTAGATCCGCGACTAGAGCGATCCCTCACTGTCACCCATTTGCCCGGCTGCTCAGGCACTACTTCAGCTGGAACCGAATCATGTAAAGAGTTCACTATGCTAGGCGCATCCAAAATAGTATCTAAAGCTCTAGCACTCTTACTATCCTCAATTAAAGTTTGGATGCGTGTCTCTAATTCTGAAATCTTCTCTGTCAGCCTAACTGTCTCCTTACATTTATCACATATAAATCCTACATTGCCAACAGAGAAGTCTATGCTAAACATGTGACATGAAGTGCAGGTGACAATAACAGGACAAGACATTACTCACCGTGTTTGTTGACTGATTATTACTTACCTGAGCTTTTATGAACTCAAAGGCGCGAGCGCGCGAGAGAAAAAATAAATAAATAAAACAGCTGAGTGCACGGGTGGCGCGTTAACAGGCTAGCAGTAGCGAATTAGCGTGTTGTGTTAGTAGTAACGGATGCTAGCGATGTCAATCTGAGATGTTGGGTAAGCTGTATTTAGTATAAACAACTACAAATTGTAGTAAATGATGGTTCAAAACAAAGAAATACGAGGCTAAGACGGAGCTTACAGCACCGAGGCAAACACACTCACAGCAGGCAGCGAGGCAGACAGGAGCAATCGATCAGCCCGTGAGATATGGTGACCAAACCCCAACGTCAGTTTGACGTCATAATGTTGATGTCCACACAACGTCAAATTCTAACATCATTAGACCAGTGGTTCTCAACTCCAGTCCTCGGGACCCACTGCTCTGCACATTTTGTATGTCTCCCTTATTTAAACACACCTGAATCAGATCATCAGCTCATTAGGAGAGACTCCATGAACTGAACTGAGTGTGTCAGATAAGAGAGACATACAAAATGTGCAGAGCAGCGGGTCCTGAGGACTGGAGTTGAGAACCACTGCATTAGACGTTGATATTTTGTTGGTTTTAGGTTGTGGTATTAACTAACCAAAATACAACGTCAATCCAACGTCTCCCGACAACGTCATATTTAGGTCAAACACCGACATTTAGTCATGAGGTATGGTGGCCAAACCCCACCGTCACTTTGACGTCATAATGTTGACGTCCACACAACGTCAAACTCTAACATCATTAGACGTTGATATTTTGTTGGTTTTTGGTTGTGGTATAAACCAGTGGTTCTCAAAGTGGGGTCCGCGGACCCCTAGGGGCCTGTGGCGCACCGCCTGGGGGTCCGTGGAGAGTTTGCTATAAAATATAAACATACCCGGAGAAAGTGCAGGGCCCATCGTCATTCATTACTCCCGCGTTCTGTAACGTTAAACCAATGAACATTCGGCTTTTACATTACGTCAATCTACCAAAACATTTCCCTTAGGCTTTAACTTCACGTCTCACAGCTAATAAATGAATAAATGAAAGCCAAACAGGCGCATTGTGTTCAGCACTCCCCCCGCTTTAACTTTGGGCCAATAGAAACTCTGTTGTTACATTACGTCAATCTGTCAAAGTCGTTATTTCGACATCTCATAATTTTGACATAAGGGGACATTCTAATCTGCATTAAGCCACATTAAGCGTTCTTATAATGGTTTTCTAAGGGAGGAAAATGCTTAACGTGTAATTAAACGTTGCGTTCATATTCTGGGCTCATCTGATTTACATAGCATAACCTACTTTGTTATGATTTTAGTATCATAATGATTAATAAATGCACGCACAATTATCCGTGAACTTGATTTGAACAAATGCCTTTCAACTTGTTTGTGCAAAATTCAGAATTAAATGAATGTGCAGCAATTTGTAGAGTCTGTAGGCCTACTATACTGTTGTAGCCATTAAATAAGCGCATTTAGTTTCATATTTGTTAAAATATTATGATGCTATTTTATTTTGTTTCCATTTATGTTGATTTATGAAAAGTGAACAGCACGAGTAAGATAGGATGCGCAATATATCAAGAGACATGGAGCGGGTCAGACATGATTTTGACCACTTCATTAAGTTTGTTTTGTAGAAAACATTTCTTTAAAGTGAATTTCGTTTTGAATAAATTGTATCTTAATTTTAATACATTTTTCATCAACCAATATAACAAATATAACAGACAATAATCATGGAGGCGCCCGCGCGGTCACTTGCATTGCATGTGAACTGGAGCGCGCATGTCATCCTAACGAAACTCAGTTGCCTCACACAGACATGAGAAATACATCAAATACACAAAGCTTGAATAGTCTTAAAACGAAATAATTCAAAACGAAAAGAAAAAGGCTACTCTCTGATTATGTAATCCATGCTGTGCATTTCTCTCTATAGGCGCGTTCACTACGAATATGGCGATCGTCAACTTCATCTTTGCAGCAGACGCTGTAATAAAAATCAATGCACGCGTCACCGGATTTACATGCACATCTTGCTTGTTGCAACTTGCACGCACACATATTATGTAACATTATTATTAATTAATACATCTTTTAGAATATTTGATTGAATGCTGAATGTTACGCTTGTTCAATTTAATAAAATTAAAACTTTAATTAAGACACGAAACGAGCGGTTTGTGTGAGAAAACGAACAGTATTTATATCGTTGTTATCTCTTGAAAACAGCACACGTCCAACTGATCTGACGGCGCGGGCGGGTATAGATATGATGTTTTATAAACAAAGTTCGGGAGGAGCACGTTCAAATAATCAATCAATCAACCAATCTATCAATCATCTCATCAAACAATTACCATGTCTACCCTATCAGCATGAGAGGAAGCATATATATATTCACTCTGTCAACTCACCTAACTTCCTTGACAGTTTCAGCATTTGGCCTCGCCCTACCTTCCTATCATTTCCGAAATGAGCTCTCCCGTCCAATGAAGAATCTTTCTTTCGTCCTTCAGGAATCTTTGCCGCAATCCTCTGGTGTTATCTCGCGGGCATCAGGCCAAACAAACGGGTCCTCGCCACCACGGGCGAAACATCCGCGATCTCCTTCCGCGAATTTCTCTAAACCGGACCATTCAATAATTCCTGCATAGAGAAATGGACAATAAGGCCCGCCGAGCACCACGCTCGCGTCTCGGGCAATGCCGCCCTCTTCACACGAAGAAACGGGCCTTCCTCCAAGACCAGGCCGCCGCAGCAGGCCCTCAGTAAGCCGCGCCGCAGATTCAGTCCCGGCCGGCCAGCTCACACTCTAGACCCGCTGGCTCGACTCCGTGAGTGCTCAGCTCAAAACCTTCTCATTTTGTCCCTGGTTAAATTTCGCATCGCTTCAGTCGAGTATCAAGCACAGTTATGCCATCTGGATATTAATTTTGATCGGGGGAATACACGTTTTAAACGGTTTCTGTTCAAATTATTTGACGTCATTAACGCGCTGCTTCCTTATGGCTTAAACTCTCACGTAGGAACATAGCTCGCACATTAGATTGCACGCACACAGAATAATTAAGATCCTATCGTTAACGCTGTCTTGCAATTTATCTACAAAATCGCTTAGAAACTTCGTTATAGCACAGCTGTATTTTTATTTTAAAGTAATTTAAAACCATAGCTTCACCATTAGGGGTGGCACGGTTCACAAAACCCACGGTTCGGTTCGTATCACGGTTTTAGGGTCACGGTTTTCGGTTCTGTACGGTTCATGTTGTTGTTTTTTCTTTTAATCTTTAACACTCCAAAAATTTACTTCAGCATATGATATATAGCTGAATTATCTAATTATTTATTTATTTATTTCATAAATGGGGTGTGTTTGCAAAACGCAGCTTCTCATTTCCCATTCTGAAGTAATATGAGTGAGCAGTCACCCTGAGGAAACTTTCAGTGGCCCTGGAGGTCCATCATCTGTAGAGCTACGTGGGCTGTGTTGGACCGTTATTTGTCAATTTATCCTCGTGTCTCGTCATCATAGGCGGGACATGTCCCCACCATTTTTTGCCAGGGTTGATATTATCTTGCAGCATGCGGGTGTACCAATACAAATAAATAAAACATTTCCAGTTAACTAGCAAAGTATTTGTTTCATTCGTTTGTTAAATAAGAAGCAATTTAGCGCTGAAATGTGTTTTTTTAATCAAGTGATCAAAGTGCTCGTTGCAGTTGCGATCAGTGGTGCTGATACAGTGTTCTCGTGGCTCGCGCACACACCGCAGCGGCCGCACATTCATCACTCGGACGCGCGCTTCAATCCATTGAGGAGACTCAAGGCTACTCGTTCCGATTAAATAATAAAACAAAATTCATACAAATCGGTCCCTGCTTGATATACAACCGCTGATAAACATAATCGGTTTTGATAAAGAAAAAAATATATACGAGCGCAGATTAGAACTCAGAAGCTTTGATACGCTTGGCAAGTTCTGCCACTGGACCATTAGGCTACGTGGAACAGTCGATCTATGTAGCCTATTTATTCACATGAAAAAAACAACATATAGTGGAGTAGATCTCATTAAATGTCTAGGTAAACTCAGTGTACTATATAAATCGATTGCTGGACATTGTAATGTAATTCTACATATGTCTGATTTATGATTTAGCATTGTATTAGCACGGGCACGAGGCTACATTGCGCATGCGTCGAACCGTGCAAACCGCGCGACGCACACGCGCACCGAACCGAGACAAGCGAACCGAACGGTTCGGATGTTTTTTCATGTACCGTGCCACCCCTATTCACCATAAAAAAAAAAAAAAAAAAAATCTGATTCAGAACGAACAAAATCGGCAGGTCATGTGACCCATAGAAATGAAGAGAAATTTTGATAAATACACACAAGCAGTGTGTTTTCACGGCAAAGTTTGAAGTCCTTAGTGATTTTAAAACACAATTGGATAAATTCAAGGCGCAAAATTCTATGAAAGCTCTTTGTCTTTTACCATAAGTGAGTCTATTTTGAACTTGACTAAAAAAAATGAACCAGCAACAGATAAAGGAACAAACGATCTAAATCAGATTGTACTTTGCTGTTTGATGATCAAATAACAACTACAGTATCAAATCGATGCGTTATCAAATCAGGTTATAAACCATTTAGGCTGCTTATGTATTCATTCAAAATAAATAAAATAAAAATAATTTAGCAATCGATCTCTCAGCCCCACACGGTTTCTGGTGAGCTTTGGATTCCAGTCACCCAGGATAAACCATGGGTCTAGCCACATCCGTTGAATTCTGGGCATTAACTTGAATACAGTTCATTTCCAGGCTGCACTGCACAAGGGGAAATCAAAGGATATTTCTGGTTTCATCCACCTTCTCAGAATTTTTAATCTGTCCTAAACGCGAACTGCTATCTTCGCTCGGCCACTTAATCTTCAGATGTGCATAATCCTGCAAGGCTGCCCTCTAAACTCTAAACCTACAAGCTCACCATATCCACCTTTCCCCACCGTTCCCGTAGGATCGCATTTGCTTCTCACATTGCCACAGCAGTGTCATCTCCTCCGCTCCCACAGCAGCTCCGTCTCTGCCGTTCCTCTGGTTCCTCAGGAGCTCAGTTTCTCTAGCTAATGTTCTCCACTGCCGCAGCAGTGATGTGACCATTGGCTCCCGCAGGAGCTTAGTTTCTGTCTAACCTTCCTTAAATAATTGAACGGCCTGTCCTTTTTCTATAAAAATCTGATTTCTCTCCCTGTGGATATCCAACTGTTCACCGACGCAGCTCCCTCTATCGGTTTCGGGGGATTCTACCAAGGCCGTTGGTTCAAGTTTACATGGCCCGCCCAGCTGTTAGACTCACCGCAGTCATTAACATCCTCAGCGCTGTTCGAGTTGTATCCTTTAGTAGAAGCAGCTTTCCTGTGGGGTGAAGAATGGTCCTCTAACAGCATCATAGTACACTGCAACAACGAAGCAACCGTGCATTGCATCAACAAGGCCGCTCAAATTTCCCCTGCAGTAATGCCTCTCCTAAGATGTCTCATTTGGATTGCAGCCTGCGATCAGTTCATCATAACTGCAAAACATGTTCCCGGGTCACGTTTTGCTTTCCAGAAATTCAGGTTGCTGGCACCAGACACGGACCCATTCCCAACCTCAGTACCTCACTTCAGAGCTGATATCCACATTAACCACCCATTGACACCACTTCTTGACGCCTCTCTTAATTCCATTCTTCAAGCCGTTTCACCCAGCACCCTACAATCCTACTTAACCGCATGTAAGCGTTTTTAAGTGTTTCCACTTCCCATACAACCTGCCTTTTCCCAATTTTCTCTGCTCGCCATCACTTCATTCATATCCTATCTCAACAGCATCAAGAACTGCAATGCTCTTCTGGCTGGACCTCCATCATGTGCAACTAAACATCTACAAAGGATTCAGAACGCTGCAGCTCGTCTTGTCTTCAACGAGCCCAAAGGGCCCACGTCACTCCTCTGTTCATCTCTCTGCACTGGCTACCTCTCGCATCAAGTTCAAGGCATTGACGCTTGTTCACAGATCTATCACAGGCTCAGCTCCCTCCTACTTTTACTCACTCCTACAAGCCTACATCCCTACCAGAAGCCTACGGTCGATCAACGAGGGACGTCTCGCGGATCCATCACAGAGAGACACAAAATCACTTTCCAGAACATTCTCATTCACAGTTCCATGCTGTTGGAATGCTCTCCCCACCCTCATCCGGAATGCTGAATCCCTGGCAACATTCAAAAGACAACTGAAAATTCATCTCTTCCGTGAGCAATTAACCTCATAACCCAACCTACTCGCCCAGATGCCAGACAACCAATAACGTTAGACATACTTACTATATGCATCTCCACCCTCCGCCGAGGCTACCACTCCACCAACACTGCCCGCACACTGGACGCAATGTTCATAGTGGCTTTTTTCAGTTTCCTCAGATGCTCAGGGCTCACCATCACTTCCAGCTTTAACCCAAAAGTCCACCCCACAATCACAGATCCATCAGTGCTAGACAATGAAACCATCTCCTACTTCATAAAGCAGAGTAAGACAGATCAAACCATTTCATATACCTTTTCAATCTCATCACCAATCCAACCATACCAAATACTTGCTTTTCAGAAATTCACAGACAAAATCCCCTTCCGACCCACTTTTCGCAGATGACTCCAACCATCCCGTCACACGTTTCTGGTTCCAAAAAACACCTAAAATCCATTTTGCTCCATTCAGGCATCCCAGCAGAACACTTCTTCAGCCATTCGTTCCGCATAGGAGCAGCAACCACAGCTGCTCAAAAGGGCCTCTCTCAGCAGCAGATCCAATCACTTGGCCGATGGTCATCGGAAGCTTTCAAGAGTTACATCCGCTCAAACCGCTTCAATATCAAAGAAGCCCAACGAACCCTCATCAGCTAATTATTTTGCCAACTCTTCTTACATCCAACCCTACAGACAACCACTCCTGCAGGAGCCACGTTCCCCACCCTACCTCGCTTTTCTGCCACAGCAATGCTATTTCCATGCCAGCCGGAGCTCAAATCTCCGCCCCACTCACCCCTCAGATCACAGTTTGAAAGCAAGTTTTTTCCAACACCACAGCAGCACCACCTCTTCATCTAACAGGAGCCCTTTCTTGACCCAAATGGCTCTCCAGTCAGTTAAAAGCAAGTCAATCAAGTTCTTCTACTACAGCTAATCCACTCCACTACCGCAGAAGTACCGTCACTCCGTCTAAACTTGTCCACTGCCGCAGCAGTGTCATCTACTCTGCTCCCGCAGGAGCTCCGTTACTCTGTCCAAAATAGTTTGGATATTTAAAAGCTAATTGAAAGCAAGTTTGGTCCACTGCCACAGCAGTGTCATCTACTCCGCTCCCGCAGGAGCTCAGTTCTATGTCCAAAATTGTTTTGGATATTTAAAAGCAAGTTGAAAAGCAAAATTTGGTCCACTGCCGCAGCAGTGCCATCTACTCCGCTCCCACAGGAGCTCCGTCCAAACTTGTTCCACTGCCACAGTGTCATGTACTCCACTCCTGCAGGAGCTCAGTTCTATGCCCAAATTGTTTCGGATATTTAAAGCAAGCTGAAAAGCAAGTTTGGTCCACTGCCGCAGCAGTGTCATCTACTCCGCTCCCGCAGGAGCTCTGTTACTCCGTCCAAACTTGCTCCACTGCCGCAGCAGTGTCATCTACTCTGCTCCCGCAGGAGCTCCATTACTCCGTCCAAACTTGCTCCACTGCCGCAGCAGTGTCATCTACTCCGCTCCCGCAGAATCTCAGTTCTATGTCCAAAATTGTTTTGGATATTTAAAAGCAAGTTGAAAGCAAGTTTGGTCCACTGCCACAGCAGTGTCATCTACTCCGCTCCCGCAGGAGCTCTGTTACTCCGTCCAAACTTGCTCCACTGCCGCAGCAGTGTCATCTACTCTGCTCCCGCAGGAGCTCCATTACTCCGTCCAAACTTGCTCCACTGCTGCAGCAGTGTCATCTACTCCGCTCCCGCAGAATCTCAGTTCTATGTCCAAAATTGTTTTGGATATTTAAAAGCAAGTTGAAAGCAAGTTTGGTACACTGCCGCAGCAGTGTCATCTACCTCACTCCCGCAGAAGCTCAGTTCTATGTCCAAAATTGTTTTGGATATTTAAAAGCAAGTTGAAAGCAAGTTTGGTCCACTGCCGCAGCAGTGTCATCTACTCCGCTCCCGCAGGAGCTCCATTACTCCGTCCAAACTTGTCCACTGCCGCAGCAGTGTCATCTACTCTGCTCCCGCAGGAGCTTAGTCCTATGTCCAAATAATTTGGATATTTTAAACCTTTTGAAAAGCAAGTTTGGTCTACTGCTGCAGCAGCAGCATCTCCTCCTCTACTGCAGGAGCTCCGTTCCCTGCAGCAGTGTCTACTCTTCCGTCCTTTTGCTATCAGCTAGTTGGATAGCAAGCCAAGTAAGTTTGATCCACTGCCACAGCAGTGTCAATTCTACAGCTAGTTCTCCATCAACTTGCTTTCACTGCAGTGGTTATTCCATTCTCCTCCGCTTCCGCAGAAGTACATCACATATGACCATCCCCAGCCTACCACCTTAGAGGCACACCCATCTGACGCCATGTTAGCTTTGCACTCTGCAAGTTTTTGGGGGGGGTCACCAACATCATGGCGGCTGTCCGGCATTTATTTGCAGCTTTTGGGGGGAGTACTCTGGGTTCGGGCCGAATACCGAGCCCGGAGCCCTCTCCTCGGACAGCACGCCAAATACGCATTTATTCTATCTGACTTATTTGTAAGTATGAACTAGTGAAATGATGTTTTATAAACAAAGTTCGGGAGGAGCACGTTCAAATAATCAATCAATCAACCAATCTATCAATCATCTCATCAAACAATTACCATGTCTACCCTATCAGCATGAGAGGAAGCATATATATATTCACTCTGTCAACTCACCTAACTTCCTTGACAGTTTCAGCATCCCTCCACCACCCCGACTCCTCACCCTTGGCTTGTTCTTTCACAGCCAGGAATACGGGGGGAGTACTCTGGGTTCGGGCCGAATACCGAGCCCGGAGCCCTCTCCTCGGACAGCACGCCAAATACGCATTTATTCTATCTGACTTATTTGTAAGTGTGAACTAGTGAAATATACATAGATGTCGCCTTGGCTACTGCAGTTCATTGGAGCCAAGTGACTCTAGTGTATATATCTATACCCGCCCGCTGGTTGTCGCCTTCGCCACTGCAGTTCATTGGAACGAAACCGTAGCCAAGCGACATCTATTTATATATCTATACCCGCCCGCGCCGTCAGATCATTTGGACGTGTGCTGTTTTCAAGAGATAACAACTATATAAATACTGTTCGTTTTCTCACACAAACCGCTCGTTTCGTGTCTTAGGCCATCAATGTGTACTTACGATGGGGAATTGTTTCATTTGGACGATGGGGAATTGTTTTAATTTGGACTCTGTGCTTGTGTTTTGAGCCAGTGACCACAGACCTGCATTATATGACTGACAGACAAGAACGGTTTGACCTAAAAATATCAAAATTGAAACTACTGCGGAAACAAAGACACCTACATCTTGGATGCCCTTGAGGTAAGCTAAAACATATCAAAAATTAATTTCAAAGTGAACTATCCCTTTAAGATCACTAAATTCAAGGCTTTTGGTCATACCTAGGATATCCAGATCCACCAAAGGAGGGAGAGCATTTTCACATTTAGCTCCAAAACTCTGGAATAGCCTTCCTGATACTGTTCGTTGCTCAGACTCGCTCTCCCAGTTTAAAACTAGATTAAAGTCGCATCTCTTCAGCCAGGCATTTATATAATATTTTTAATCTTACAGTTAAATTCGGTCTCTAGTTCATAAACGCCAGAGGAGAACTGGCCCCCGACTGAGCCTGGGTTCTCCCAAGGTTTTTTTTTTTCTCCATTAGGTCACCTGATGGAGTTTTTCGGTTCCTTGGCACTGTTGCCTTTGGCTTGCTCAGTTGGGGATATTTTGGGGATATTTAATTTTAATTTTATCAATCAATAAATTCCATTAGAAACAAACCTTGTTGTATTATTTTAATTTAATACTGTGAAGCTGCTTTGATACAATCTGTATTGTGAAAAGCGCTATACAAATACACTTGACTTGACTTGACTTGACTTGATAATAATATTCTCTTCTCTTTTCGCTCTTGCTGCAGGGTCAGAATTAACACGCTGCCTATAGCCAGTGGTTTTTACTTTGCTTGGCAGTGGCATCTGGTAAAATAGAATAGAAAATAGAAAACTGAAATTACACGCTCTAAAATTATTATTATTTTTGCATTTTTCTGTATTGTACAAATATTAAACATAAACCGTCTGAAATATATTTTTTAAAACGTACCCAAATTGCATAAAGATCTATTCCAAATTATACTAACATAAACTACTATATGTAAGAAATATATCAATTGAATATAAAAGCACAAAAACTGCCAATCTAGGGTATATATAGGCTATATCATGGAAAACGCTCTGTAGTGGTTGCACCACATGAATTACATGAATTTTCAAATTTAGTCAAAATTTACAAGTACAAAATTGTCCACCTACAAAAGGTCACTATGAAATATATATATTGATAAATGTGATTGTGGTTAATTGGATTAATTAATCAATTTATCACATAATAAATTTGATTACAAATTTTAGTACATTGAAGGCCCGTCCTGTAGTTGATCTGATTCTGCTGTAACCTTATCACTTGTGTTTTTCTGTTAGCCTACATTGAATAGATTTGCACTTTAGAATGCAGTTGCTAGCTAGCTAATGGATGTGTTTTTTTTTCTCATGAAATTAATAACCTCTGATGTTTTTGGTGGTAGAAAACTTTTACCACCCTTAGAATTGAAAATGATTGCATTGATATAGTCCTAACTGTTAGGTTTGTCTTTTGTGTAGAACATGGCATGTCTTATCTTAAACGCTGGAGAAAGATTCGCTCAGAAGCTGCAGAAATTGCATTGGAATGTAGTAGCGAAGATGATTGCCCTGAAATTTTGGATCATCCCAATCAGTGTGATGTAGATGGAGGTGAAAATTTAGCAGCAGAGGAAAACAGTACTTTACATGAATCGGCTGAACTTGGTGATACAGATTCAGATTTTGGATACAAAGAATATGTGTCAACTGATTCTGAAGAAGGCACAGAATCTGCAAAAGAAGATAAGCCAACCTTTCAAGAAAAGCTTGCTTCCTGGGCTACAAGAAGTAAATGTGGAAGAAGCCAAATTGATGAATTGCTTGGTATTTTGAAGGATGAAGGTTTAGAAGTACCGAAGGATTCTAGGACTTTATTGATAACACCTCGTCAAATCCAGACAGAAGACAAGTGTGGTGGACAGTATGTTTACTTAGGTATTGAATGCTCTGTTGTGGAAATTCTTGCCCGGAACATCAAATTTTTGGAGAGTTCAAACTCTGTGGACCTATTAGTGAACATTGACGGAGTTCCTCTTTTCAAGTCATCTAATGCCCAATTATGGCCAATCATCTGTCGTTTTAGTGACTTTGAACCATTTATAGTTGCAGTTTTTTGTGGTGTACATAAACCTAACTCTGTTGATGATTTTCTTGAAGACTTTTTAGCAGAATACTCAGAACTACAGAGAAAGCAAAATCACTGTGAATGGCCACAAAATCCATGTGCGCATCAAAGCCTTTGTTTGTGACGCTCCAGCTCGAGCATTCTTAAAGTGTATAAAAGGACACAATGGATAGGACAGTTGTGAAAGATGCACAATTAAGGGAGAGTATAAGAACAGAAGAGTTGTGTTCCTGGGAGACTGCCCTTTAAGAACTGATAGAGATTTCTCTAATGGACTTTATGTTAATCATCAGGTTGGAGAATCCCCTTTACTCAATGTAGGAATAAGATGTGTAACAGGTTTTCCTCTTGACTATATGCATTTAGTGTGTCTTGGAGTTGTAAAACGTCTGCTGTGCTTTTTTAAAAAAGGACGACCTGAATGTAGACTGTCACAAAGAAAAGTTGGGGAGATTTCAACTCTTCTTGTGTCTTTATCTGGGAAGCTGCCTAGTGAATTTGCTCGCCAACCAAGACCCTTAGCAGATTTGGATCGGTGGAAAGCCACAGAGCTTCGGCAATTCCTTCTATACACTGGACCTGTAGTTTTGAAAAAGGTGTTGCCACAGGGATGTATATGAACACTTTCTCTGCCTAACAGTTGCTGTATCAATCCTTCTGGACTCCTGTGAGAAGAAGCGTTCTGCTTACATGGACTATGCTAAACGACTTTTAGACTATTTTGTTGACAAATGTAAGCATATATACACACCATTGTTTATGGTCTATAATGTTCATAACTTGAAACATCTGTCAGATGATGCTAGACATTTCCAGTGTTCTCTCAATGAAATATCTGCATTTCCTTTTGAGAATTATCTGCAAATTCTGAAGAAACTAGTGAGAAATGCAAAAAATCCCATCAGCCAAGTTGCAAAGAGACTTTGTGAACAAGAGAGGGCAGGAAGCTACAGAAACAAGATATCAAACAAAAATTGGCATTTTGTTTCAGTAAAGGAAAGAAATGGATGCTTCCTCTTGCACAACGAAGACTTTGCCTTTGTTAAAGAAAAACGAGAGGATGGTATTTTGTTATGTGATGTCATATCCCATAAAAACCTGGAAAGCTTTTTTACTGTGCCTTGTGACTCCAAGCTTATTAACATTGCATTCGTCAGAAACTTCGCAGGCTTCTTGAAGTTGAAGAAATACACCGTAAAGTGGCTTGTCTACCCTACAAAACAGGATATGTGCTTATGCCTTTATTGCACAGCATGGAGCGAAAAGACTAAAAAAGGGTAATTAATAATTATTGTCAAATAAAAATTACAATATAAACACATTTTGAGGTTACATTAGTTTTTCCTCATTCAATAAATTTCGTATGAAATATTACATCTTTGCTTCATCTGTGATGAATAACTGAAGCGTATATGAAAATGAAAGGCTTTGATTCCCCAAGGCAGTGGTGAATGTAGTCTGACTTTCAGCATTTGTCAATCAATAATAATACTGACTGATTTATGTTTGAACTTGATATGATTTCTCATTGTTGTTCTGCTATTATGATGGTTCCCTTTCACCTGCAATGCTTGCACACAACACATTGATTGTTTTGATAAAGTAATTACAACATTTGCTGTGCCTTGAGGCAGACAAAACCATTCTCTAATCGAATTAGTCAGGTTGTTAGGATTTATTATGCATTTCACTCAATGTATAAAGCCAAAAAAAGCAAGGTTTGAGTAATATTTTGATTTTTCTAATAATTATTGCAGAATGACTCCTTGTGCACATTACTATCTTATTATATAGGTGGGGTCTGTTATTTTAAATGTATAAAGTTGTTGTCTTAATTTTAATTTTATGGCAGCTGTCTTGATATTATAACTTTATATTAATTTGAAGTTATCTATATTATTCAGTTCTATTTGTTAATTTTAAATGTATGTCAATGTTTCAGGATGGCTTGGGTAAGGGCAGTGTGGCAAGAGGAGGAAGGGACGGTGCCAGATAGCTGGGTAGACCCAGAAAACATGTTAGTGTTCTGGCCAAATGTTGCAAATGCAACAAGACATTTGAGTGAACGCCGGCAACCATCTGAAAGTTGGAGAAAGTTTCCACTTCTGAAAGAGAAGATGAGATCTGGTAGGTAATATTACATGTTACATATATGTGCATGTGACTAGCCATATGATTGTTATTTATTGAAAAGATTTTTGCTTTGCCTCTTTTTGTCGTTATTTATGATTTGTAGATGACTTTAAAGCATGTGACAACTGCGACTTCACAAGTAGTACAGAAGCTGAAGAAACTGGGCTTGAAGAAAAATAACTAAGAAATTTGAAGACTGTTTGACAGGTATTCTTTTTACTTTGCAATTGTCAATCATTTAATGAGTTATTCAATTATGAATCAACCAGTTCTTATTCCAGGGATTAAAGTTCTCCATCACTACAATGGATTTTTTTTCTCAATTCCAGGGTCCCTCCAGTGTTTCTTATGGCCGTAAAAATGTCTCAAATAGTGTAAAAAAATTTCTTTATTTTAGTTTTTAGAGGTCTTACATTTAGGAACGGACAGACAGGCGACGAGGTAGATACACACTGCTGAGAGGGATCTGATCAAAAGTGGAGTGACAGTACTCTGTGAAGAAGTGTTCTGTAATCACTTCGCTCCACTCCAGGTTTTCCATTCCCGCTCATAGAGAAAACCTGCTCCATGATAAGTCTAAAGTTATTGAAATTTTTTGTATTTACACCAATCAGGCATAACATTATGAGCACTGACAAGTGAAGTGAATAACACTGATTATCTCTTTATCACGGCACCTGTTAGTCATAATGTGATATACATATACTGTATACATTGTGTATATATATAATTTATGTCTAAACACAAAATATATAATACTATACTATACTATATATAAAATACTTTGTAACAAATGTCATGCTTTATTGAAACATAAGCCTGCTGATTTATGCATTTTGCAAAAGTTGGAAAGTCTCATCAGTATCCACAAATCAGTTATTTCAATTTGTCCATTTAAATTAATCGATTTAATTAATAGTGCTCAAAATGTCCCCACATTACATGTTTTATTATAATAAATGTTGTTTATCCATAAGGATTTATATGTATATATAAAACAAACATTTTGATTTGACTTTGATTATGCAAATATGCTTAGACCAGATAGGCCAGTTCAGTTCAGTTCATGAATATTCCAGCCCAGTAATATTATAATAGCTTTCTTCTCTTCATTCTATCATTCCCTTTTGTACTTTTCCTTTACTTGCTTCCTCCAACGTTCTTCCAGGTAGGAGAGTGAGGGATGATGGAAATGTAGCAGTAGAAAGGATGCATATGTAATTATATATTCCCACAACTTGCCTTCCTACCATGCACCTAACAGTGGGCACAATCTGTGAAAACAGCCCTTTTTTACATTTACATTTTACATTTAGTCATTTAGCAGACGCTTTTATCCAAAGCGACTTACAAATCAGGACTAAATTAAGCGAGTCATCATGAAGAGGCAAAAGACAACAACAACGCAAGAAGTGTTCAGAATACGAAGTTCAGGCATTATTCAGAGTAGCATAAGCATGATAGGTGGGATTTGAAGGGAAAGGTTTTTTTTTTTTTATGAGTTTAGGTGCTCATGGAAGAGATGGGTTTTCAGCTGTTTTTTGAATGTTGTCAGGGATTCTGCATTCCGGATGAGGGTGGGGAGAGTGTTCCACCAGCATGGAACTGTGAATGAGAATGATCTGGAAAGTGATTTTGTGGCTTTCTGTGATGGAACCACGAGACGTCGCTCGTTGATCGATCGTAGGCGTCTGGTAGGGATGTAGGCTCGTAGGAGTGAGTGAAGGTAGGAGGGAGCTGAGCCTGTGATAGATCTGTAAGCAAGCATCAATGCCTTGAACTTGATGCGAGCAGCGAGAGGTAGCCAGTGCAGAGAGATTAACAGAGGGGTGACGTGGGCCCTCTTGGGCTCGTTGAAGACAAGACGAGCTGCAGCATTCTGGATCATCTGAAGAGGTTTGGTAGCACATGCTGGAAGTCCGGCCAGAAGAGCATTGCAGTAGTCAAGCCTAGAAATGACCAGGGCCTGGACGAGGAGTTGTGTTGCGTGCTCAGTTAGGAAAGGCCTGATCTTCCTGATGTTGTGCAGTGCAAACCTGCATGATCGAGCTGTCTTTGAAATGTGATCTGTGAAGGTCAGCTGGTCATCAAACGTTACTCCAAGATTTCTGACCGACCTTGATGGGGTGATTGATGATGAATCAAGCTGGATGGTGAAGTCGTGCTGTAGAGACGGATTGGCAGGGAGGACGAGCAGCTCAGTCTTTGCCAGGTTGAGCTGCAGGTGATGTTCCTTCATCCATGTGGAGATGTCTGCCAGACAGCTCGAGACCCGTGCAGCTACTGTGGGATCATCTGGTTGAAATGAGAGGAAGAGTTGTGTGTCATCAGCATAGCAGTGGTAGGAAAAACTGTGTGCCTGTATGATGTGTCCCAGTGATGTAGTGTAGATGGAGAAGAGGAGGGGACCAAGAACTGAACCCTGGGGAACCCCTGTGGTCAGTTGATGTGCTCTGGATACCTCGCCTCTCCATGCGACTTTGAAGGACCTACCGGGGAGATAGGATTCAAACCAGTCGAGTGAAGTTCCTGTGATGCCCAGTGATGAGAGGCTGGACATAAGGATCTGATGGTTCACGGTGTCGAAGGCAGCAGACAGATCCAGGAGAATGAGGAGTGAAGATTTGGAAGCAGCTTTTGCAATCCGTAGGGCTTCTGTGACCGACAGTAATGCAGTCTCAGTTGAATGCCCTTTCTTGAAGCCAGATTGGTTGACATCCAGCTGGTTGTTTAGAGACAAGAAGGATGTTACTTGGTTGAAAACAGCTCTTTCAAGTGTTTTTGCAATGAATGGTAGGAGAGAGATGGGTCTGTAATTCTCTACAAAAGATGTGTTTAGCGTTGGTTTTTTAAGCAGTGGAGTGACCCGAGCCTGCTTGAATGCTGTAGGGAAGGTGCCAGTATGGAGGGATGAGTTGATGATGTGTGTGAGTGCTGGTAGAAGTGTGGGAGAGATGGCTTGTAGAAGGTGTGAGGGGATGGGGTCTAGAGGGCAGGTGGTAGGGTGACTGGAGAGGAGAAGTGTAGATACTTCTTCCTCTGTTAGCGGCGAAAAGGAGGACAGAGGGGTATTGGCTGTGGAAGGGGTCGGTCTGGGTTCCTGTGTGTGTGGAGCTGAGAATTGACTGCTGATAGTTGTTGTTTTGTTGGTGAAGAAGTTTGCAAAATCATCGGCAGTTAAGGAGGAGGAGGGTGGTGGTGGAGGTGGACAGAGGAGTGAGTTGAATGTCTTGAAGAGTAGTCGTGCGTTGGAGGAGCTGTTGATCTTGTTGTGGAAATAAGAAGATTTTGCAGCATGAACATCAGCAGAAAAGGACGAGAGGAGAGATTTATACATACTCAGGTCAGATGAGTCTTTTGATTTGTGCCATTTCCTCTCCGCTGCCCTGAGTTCGGTCCGGTGTTCACGAAGAACCTCAGATAGCCAGGGGTTAGAAGGAGTAGCGCGTGCTGGCCTGAAGGAGAGAGGGCAGATTTTGTCTAGAGTAGAGGTTAGTGTGGAGCATAGGGTATCCGTTGCAGTATTCACATCCAGAGATGAGAATTGTGAGGGTGGGGGAAGAGAAGAAGACATGGCAGAGGAGAGATGGGAGGGGGAAAGTGAGCGCAGGTTTCGCCTGAGGGTGACTGGTGGTGGGGTTGGTGGCGCAGGGGTAGCGAGTTGTAGACTGAAGGTGATGAGGAAATGATCTGAAACATGGAGAGGCCTCACCAAAATGTTGTCTGTGATGCAGTTGCGTGTGTAAACCAGGTCCAGTTGGTTGCCTGATTTGTGAGTACCTGTGGTGATGTGTCGTTTGAGATCGAAGGAGGCTAGTAGAGAGGTGAAGTCTGTTGCATGTGGTTTTTCGAGATGAATGTTGAAGTCACCGAAGACTAGAAGTGGGGTGCCGTCCTCAGGGAAAGAGGACAGCAGCACATCCAGCTCCTCTACGAAGTTACCCAGCTGACCTGGGGGGCGATAAATTACTACAATATGGATCTTACTGGGAGTTGAAAGTGTGATAGCATGATATTCAAATGAATTGTTGTTGCATAGAGAAGAGAGCGCTGAGTATTTCCAATTGTTGGAAACGAGAAGCCCTGTCCCGCCACCCCTCCCAGACTGGCGAGGGGAGTGAGAAAAGGAGAAATTGCTAGAGAGAGCAGCGGGGGTTGCTGAGTCTTCAGGACGAATCCAGGTCTCAGTCAAGCCCAGGATACTGAGAGTAGAATGAGATGCAAAGGCTGGAATGAAGTCAGCTTTGTTGACTGCTGACTGACAATTCCATAGACCCACGGAAAGAGAGAGAGGAGTGTGTGAGGATGAGAGAATGGGACGCAGATTAGTAGTATCGCGCTGCCTTGTGCGCGTGATGAAAGGGCGTTGTCGAACGATAACAGGAATGTGTTGAAAACACATGCTGGTTCGGGAGAAAGATAAGATAAGAAGTGGAAAGGGAAAAGGCGAATTTTAAGTGCCTTTCTGGTGTCCCTGCTCGGTGGAGTCGCGCAGGTAGAGTCGATGGTCTTTACCCGAGTCGGTCTTCACACGAGGAGGCTGAACACGAGAGCTGAACGCTTCCGCTGACGCTTCCGCGACAGCGCGCAAAATACACAGATATACAGAAAAATGCTTTCACCGCTTGAGTGAGTACAGCTGGTTCGGTCTTGCAATTAAGTGGATAACGCGATAATGGGCCAACTTTCGCTTTGAAAGTGCTAGGAGCAGAGGCTTAAAGTGCAAATTAGACTTTAACAATAATAATTTTCACACGCGGCTGTTTGTTTAATGTGGCAACGCGTCCAACTAAAATACACAATTATGTGAAGTTAAAAATATAAGGGAAGCTGAGAATCGAAGATGGCCTTACCTTGACTACAAAGCAACGCTGACAATAACAAGAGAGCAGAGTATTCCAGAAAACACACAGTTGCGCATTTCAGTCGAGCCTCTTGTTGCTCGCTTGTCCCACCTGTTTTTCTAGCTGTAACACAATTTCTGTTCATGTTTGCCTCTTGAATGATGATGATGAAACTGATATAGAATGTGAAGAAGAAGATGTCCTCAGAAATTCCGATCATCCTAACACCAGTAAAGGTTAGTTCCTTTTTTGTTCTTACACGCAGTGGGGAGATTACTTGCCACTATGGTATGGGATAAATAAAAAAAAAACAGCAACAAAAAAGTGCATAAAAATATTGCATTGTCTTTGCTTTAAAATATGATTACATTACATCAATTAAGGACTAACACATTTTGTTAACAGAGCTAGAACTTCCTATTGCTCCAAGGAAGCTGGGAAATCCAGACAGAGAGTTTTCAGTATGCTCCGGAAATGAAAGCTCACCATCATCTTCTTCATCCGGGCGATCAAGCTCTGGCTCTCCATATCCACTTATTAGGGGAAAGCAGATTTCAAGAGCACAGGGTTGGCAATCCCCTTGCCCCCCACCTCTGACTACCCCTAGATAAAAAAAAAGGTTCTTCAGGTCCTAAATTCATATATAATATTTGGCCTCAAGGTGATAGTGGTTCATAAACCATATAGTGTAATATACTAAATACAATTTTTTTTTTTTTTTTTTTTTTGACCCATCAGCTCCTTTCCTTTTTTGAGAACAAGCTGTGTGTTCTCAAAGACATTGTTGTTTTCAGGTCTATATTTACTTAATTTTACAAAAGAACACCGCCATATGTTCTTGTGGTAGTAAAAGAGCTGACAGGTCAGACTTTGGACTTAACCAGTAGTCCATGAGCCAGGGCCCCAAATTTGGTCCATCGGTATCATCTGGGGGGGCAAATGCTATCATTGTTTTTTGGCAAGGTATACACCCCTAGTATTAGAAAAATCACGATAGCAGTGCAGCGGTGGTAGCGAAATCACTTTTTTCAGCTCATGAAGTTACTAACCCCCTAAGATAAATTCCGTTTTTGAAATCTGGTGTATATCTGGTTTAGGCTCATGCTAGGGATATTGTCAATATTCTATAATATGGTGCTTGGTATCGTTGGAAAGGGGACCTTTTAGGCTTTCATTTAAGCCCAGTACTGAATCTGTCTGCCAAACACAGAGGTCACAAGACTTCTTTAAACCAGAAATAACACACATTTTTTCACAATTTCCGCCTAAACTGTATGCTTTCTTTTATCCCTGTGGCATGAAAGAACACCATGGACACAAAACTCAACAACTTCAATACTCAAGGCACTCTGATGACTCAGAAAATGTATAACATACCCATACTATTTATTTGTGAGAGCCTTAAATTAGACTTGTGCAGCCAGCACAAGTCTTCAAAATAGAATAGAGCGAATAGAATGGACAAATAGAATACCCTATTAGTCCAGGGCCAAATGGCCTATTTATTCATGTACAGTTGTAATAAAAAGTAATTGTTTCAATCGTGTTGTCAACATAACACTTGTAAGTGGTTTAACAAAATGTTTCTATCATGTATTTTGATATTCACCCACTTTCAGTTTGAATGTCAGAAAGTAGCTCATGCAGGGAATGTTGATGGATTTTGACAGTTTGACGAGGTTTTGTCAGTTTTGTGAAAAGATTGTTGATTCAGTTGACTGGTTATAACAACACTACCAACTATGCCATCTTCAATCAACTTCCATTGAGTTCCAGGGGTATTAAATGTAAGTACAAAATACTTTTTCTCTTGTGCTTGTGAATTGGTGGGGAATAGTAGCAGTAGCTAATGTAAGCTTGGTGTTTTTCACACTTAGTATACTTTCAGTCTACATTTTATGTGCTTCTCAGAAATAATACCTAAAATTACACTTCAGTGAACTTGATTTATCCTGAGAGAAAAGTCCAGGGCCCGTATTCATAAAGGTTCTAAGAATCCTCTCAGGACTTTACATATAGAGTCTTAGCTTAAGAGCGATTCGGGGCCGATCTGAGAGCAACTCTGAGCAAGGAAAAGACAAAAACTTTTATCTTAGTGAGGAGGCGGGGTTGACCCCGTTGCTATGTATGACACAATCTTTTGAAGACTGTGATTGGCTGGTTGTCCAAGAAGGAAAAAAAGAGTGATTTTAAGTATAGGGTCTATTCTAAGCCTTCACTTTGAAATTACATGCGACTGTGTACATTACACACTGCTGCATTGTTGCATTTTCCCAGTTGCCAAATATCGTAATGTAGTGATTACTTTCATTTCTGGCGCTATGGCATTTCTGCGCTGTGTCGGAGATGTTTGCACGTCTCTAATAAGATCAGTCACAAACATTATCCCTGCACGATCTCATCTATAGTGTCTTATTAACTCACTGTCATTGAGTCCCATTGTCTGCAACACTTTTATTCTCCCTCTTCGTCTTTCTGCCATGTTCTCCTCTGCTAAAGAATCTCTTCAGCCTCTGAAAAGTCCTCATCCGTACTCCTAACAATTTTGACCTTAAGACCTCTTTTAAGGGTTAAGATGCTTTCTGAAGTACTTTTTTCTTTACTGGGATTTGTTCTTTAATTTTAAGAGTAAACGCCCACATTTCTAAGAATTTTCTTAGAATTTTGTCACTAGGAGCTACTTTTTGCATTAAGATTCTTTATGAATACGGGCCCAGGTATATTTGGCCTGTACTTGAACTCAATCTTTTGATCCAGATATACTTAAAAGAATAATTAAGAAATCAAAGTATACTTGTCTTGTAGTTGTGTTAACTCTTTTGATTGAGTAGTCAATTAAATATAATTTTTTTTACATAGTTTTTCATATACAGTCTTATGAAACTTACATTGTTTGAAAATATTGATTAGAATATTGATATAGAACAGATATGTTTCTAATTCTGCATATCTGAATTTTTGTGTAAGCTAGTCCACTGGTGGTATATAGCAATTTACTCTAATTCTACTTTTTTGTTTAAAATGTTGCCTTTCTTTATGAAACTTACTGACATTCAAATGTTGATTAAAAAAGGATGCATGAAGCTAATAAAATATTTTTAAAATTAAAGTACAGTTAAAGGTATTTTTCAAGTGCAAAAATAATATATAAATAGTAAACTATAAGTATAATGTTATGTTCACTAAAAGAAAACTTACAAGTATACTTGCAGTATAAACTACGAAACTAGTAGTTTACTGAGAGTACACTTCAGTGTATACTTTCATAAACAAAAAATTGTACTACTTGTATTAAAATAGTAAACTACTAGTATACTTATAAGTAACTTGTAGTACAGATGCATTACAAATGAGAAACCTAGTTGTGTACTTAGTTTACTACTCTTACAAATACTAAAAATACTAAAAGTGGGCCAATTTAGTCCCAATCAGTATTGAAATAGTACACAAGTTTACTACAAGTACACATTGATATTAGTATACTTACTACATAAAGTATACTTAAAAAATATACTTGAAAATTACTTAAGTATACTTCATAAAATGAACATGAGGACATGCACTATTATGATGAAGAGATGCACTTTTATGATGGATAGATGCTCTTTTATAATGGACAGATGCTCTTATAATGGATAGATGCACTTTTATAATGGATAGATGGACTTTTATGATGGAGAGATGGACTTTTATGATGGAGAGATGGACTTTTATGATGGATAGATGCACTTTTATGATGGATAGATGCACTTTTATAATTGATAGATGCACTTTTATAATGGATAGATGCACTTTTATAATGGATAGATGCACTTTTATAATGGATAGATGGACTTTTATGATGGATATATGCAATTTTATAATGGAGAGATGGACTTTTATGATGGAGAGATGGACTTTTATGATGGATAGATGCACTTTTATAATGGATAGATGCACTTTTATAATTGATAGATGCACTTTTATAATGGATAGATGCACTTTTATAATGGATAGATGCACTTTTATAATGGATAGATGGACTTTTATGATGGATACATGCAATTTTATAATGGATAGATGGACTTTTATGATGGATATATGCAATTTTATAATGGATAGATGCACTTTTATGATGGAGAGATGGACTTTTATAATGGATAGATGCACTTTTATAATGGATAGATGCACTTTTATGATGGATAGATGCACTTTTATAATGGATAGATGCACTTTTATTATGGATAGATGCACTTTTATAATGGATAGATGGACTTTTATGATGGAGAGATGGACTTTTATGATGGATAGATGCACTTTTATAATGGATAGATGCACTTTTATAATTGATAGATGCACTTTTATAATGGATAGATGCACTTTTATAATGGATAGATGCACTTTTATAATGGATAGATGGACTTTTATGATGGATACATGCAATTTTATAATGGATAGATGGACTTTTATGATGGATATATGCAATTTTATAATGGATAGATGCACTTTTATGATGGAGAGATGGACTTTTATAATGGATAGATGCACTTTTATAATGGATAGATGCACTTTTATGATGGATAGATGCACTTTTATAATGGATAGATGCACTTTTATTATGGATAGATGCACTTTTATAATGGATAGATGGACTTTTATGATGGAGAGATGGACTTTTATGATGGATAGATGCACTTTTATAATGGATAGATGCACTTTTATAATGGATAGATGCACTTTTATAATGGATAGATGCACTTTTATAATGGATAGATGCACTTTTATAATGGATAGATGGACTTTTATGATGGATAGATGCACTTTTATAATGGATAGATGGACTTTTATGATGGATATATGCAATTTTATAATGGATAGATGCACTTTTATGATGGAGAGATGGACTTTTATAATGGATAGATGCACTTTTATAATGGATAGATGCACTTTTATGATGGATAGATGCACTTTTATAATGGATAGATGCACTTTTATTATGGATAGATGCACTTTTATAATGGATAGACAATAATAGATTTTTACAGCGATTGATTCCTGCCGGTTCCATAATGAGACTGGCGCGGCCAGAGACATTTTGGGTGCTGCGGCATATTAAATATATTATAAATAGTTTTTCCACGTGAGAAATACAATGTGTGGCAAGAGGGCGTGACAAAAGACCGAAATGAGTGACTGTCATGTGACACTTGAGAGCCCTGACTGCACTGTAGCAGTTACTGTTACACTGTTTCATAGATTGATCTATGCCAGTCTATGATTAATCTATGACAGCCAGTTTAACCTGCAAGCTAGCTAGCCTGCTAGATAGCTAGCCTGCTAAAAACGCCAAGCTTACATTAGCTACTGCTACTATTCCCCACCAATTCACAAGCACAAGAGAAAAAGTATTTTGTACTTACATTTAATACCCCTGGAACTCAATGGAAGTTGATTGAAGATGGCATAGTTGGTAGTGTTGTTATAACCAGTCAACTGAATCAACAATCTTTTCACAAAACTGACTTTTTAAAAAACCTTTCAAACTGTCAAAATCCATCAACATTCCCTGCATGAGCTACTTTCTGATATTCTAACTGAAAGTGGGTGAATATCAAAATACATGATAGAAACATTTTGTTAAACCACTTACAAGTGTTATGTTGACAACACGATTGAAACAATTACTTTTTATTACAACTGTACATGAATAAATAGGCCATTTGGCCCTGGACTAATAGGGTATTCTATTTGTCCAGTCTATTCGCTCTATTCTATTTTGAAGACTTGTGCTGGCTGCAGAAGTCTAATTTAAGGCTCTCACAAATAAATAGTATGGGTATGTTATACATTTTCTGAGTCATCAGAGTGCCTTGAGTATTGAAGTTGTTGAGTTTTGTGTCCATGGTGTTCTTTCATGCCACAGGGATAAAAGAAAGCATACAGTTTAGGCGGAAATTGTGAAAAAATGTGTGTTATTTCTGGTTTAAAGAAGTCTTGTGACCTCTGTGTTTGTCAGACAGATTCAGTACTGGGCTTAAATGAAAGCCTAATAGGTCCCCTTTCCAACGATACCAAGCACCATATTATAGAATATTGACAATATCCCTAGCATGAGCCTAAACCAGATATACACCAGATTTCAAAAACGGAATTTATCTTAGGGGGTTAGTAACTACATGAGCTGAAAAAAGTGATTTCGCTACCACCGCTGCACTGCTATCGTGATTTTTCTAATACTAGGGGTGTATACCTTGCCAAAAAACAATGATAGCATTTGCCCCCCCGTTGATACCGAGCAACCCCCCTGGCTCATGGACTACAGTACTTAAACTTGTACTTGCCTTATTTTGTATTAAATAAATAATTTGTCAAAATCTATCCTAAACTTAATCATTTGTCTTAAGCTGTAAATTTACTCTTTGATTCATGTAGCCCCCCAGCAAATTCAGGAGCCCATATCTGCAAAGCAGACCAGACCACCTTCTCAGGGAGGACCATCTCATCGAAGATCAGGATCACCTGCTGACCAGCAATCCACAAAAAGTCAACCAACACATATGAAACGTTCCCCATACCCAATGGCAGAAGCAAGTAAGTATATATAGTAGTAGTTGTGTGTGTGTGTGTGTGTGTGTGTGTGTGTGTGTGTGTGTGTGTGTGTGTATGTGTAAAGAAAGGTCAAATCATCAGAATGGGTTAGTGTTACAAAACTTAGACCCACGTAAGGGCCCATGTCATCCTCAGTGATAATATAAGGGAAACAATATGACAGTGTTTCCCACACATTGACTAACTCGTGGTGGTGCGCCACAGAATCAACACCGGCCACCACATATTGCGTTTTGTTACCGTATTCATTCAGCTGCATTTCCTTTCCCTGCTCTCCCTCCGCCTCTCTGTCACTCACATGTCTCTCTCACAAGCAAATATTTGTCTTGCCAAAGCCTTATTTGATCGGTGAGCGATGTAGATGATTGCTGCGCTTGCAATAGGGCGCATATTACTGAAAGAGAGAGGCTATTTTTATTCATAGCTGAAACTCATATAAAATTATTAATATGTATTTGACTACAAAAACATCTGTTAATTTGTATAAAGGCTTTGGGAGGGTCAATGTTTTAGACAATGTTTAATGATAATGTTTAAAAAAAGCTGATGTAATTTGTTGATGGTTGTTATTGTAGTGGAAAACTTATGCCTTGATAAAATGTCTTATTATAATTTATTATAATTATCACTGGTTTCAATACATTAGAATTCCAAAAAAAAATTAATGGAGATGCTGGTCGAAATCCGTGAAGACATTCGGACAATTAAGAAGGAGAGGGGAGCAGAAATGCATGGGGATTCAAGGCTTCCGGCACAGGCATCAACTGTTGAGGAGCTAAATGTGCTTGATAAATCCCTCAACTGCCTGGAGGAAAAGCAGAGACTGGTAAGGACATACATGTAGTCATACCAGTATAATGCAATTTTTGTGATGTGCAGTGTTTCAATCCCTGTGTGACTTGCAACAGTCATGGGGATACATTTTTGTGGTTAAACTAAAATACTGTTCCTCTAATTTCAGATTAATAGCTTGTCCAATGTTGGAGGGATACATTTAAAGGACAATGTGAAAAGGGTCATGGAGAAGTAAGTTTTTATATTAGCAGTTCTTGGCATAATCATGTGTTATTTCATTTGGCACTCTTATCTCTGTAAAGCTGCTTTGAAACAATCTACATTGTTAAAAGCGCTATAAAAATGACTTGACTTGATGTTGTCACAGACAAGTTGATGAAGTTGACTATCTATTCATCCGTTTGTCTGTCTATCTAATTAGTAGTGTTGTCACGGTACCAAAATTTCAGTATTCGATACCAATACCAGTGAAAACCCACGGGTCTCGGTACCAAAGCTTAATTTAGATTAAATTTACATAATTATATTATTGCCCCCGCTTTTTCGGTCCTTTATCTGCTATAACCGCACTATGCAAGTTTGCCTGATCAGGTCGCGTTTCTGTAGTTCTAATGAGACATAAGAAAACTACAAATTTGACTTGCTTTACGGCAAGCGCTACAGTAGTCATTATTTAGTTTTTCTTCGTTTCTGATGTCGCAATACATCATACAAAATCATGCATCATACTCTACCTTGTCTGTGGACATCGTTCATTCCAAAGCCGGTGCTGGATAAACAGTGAGCATGCATGCGACGGTAGGCTGCGGTGGGCTAAATGATTTACGACAGCGGTAATGGACAATTCCGCTTCCAACCTGTATGGCGACCGAAGAGGAAAAGTTCCTTGGTGTTGCTTTAAGAAAAGCTGGTACCGTAACGGTTAATTTTTTTTAGGACCGACTTGGCACCGAAGTACCGGGTCTTTTGATAACACTACTAATTAGGGATGTGTGTGATGACTAATTTGACAGTCGTTTAAACAGAAGTTTAGTAACCGACTAGTCTAAAATGAACAAACCCCTGCAGTAAAAATAGAAACACTGTACATTTGATTAAATTAAAAAACTAAATTTACTATTCAATATGCAATATCCAAATATGATATTAAATATTTAGAGATTTTTCTACATGTTCAAATCCTTACTGACCTTTGGAATCAAGAGCAGGACAACAGTGTGACATCTAGATATGACAAACCTACTAAACTATAACAACCGCTTCATAATGTGTTGTATATATACTTAATATAATTAATTATTTGGACATTTAAATCCTCTTCCTTTTGTATCCATAGGTTGATGACAAATGAGGTAATGGCCCATTTTAATATGAAGGGCGGGAAGGGGAAGCTTGCCTTCACCAAGCTCCATCTGTACAATGTTGTCACAGGTATAAAAAAAGAAACAGTAACCACATAGTAGCTTTCTGTTTGATATCTTTAATTTTTCAGTTCTCTAACGTAGGGGTGAGCAATCTGAAGATTGTATACCGTGATCGATCTTGAAGACGTCCACGTTCTACTTTTCAAGCGAATCTTAGAGATCGCAAACTTGTATGTCCTCGTAAGAGCTTTTATTTTGACGATAGTGTGTCCCCAGTGAAGCTGATTTTTAATTTTACTGGTGACCCTGAGCACACAGCGCTCCTATTCTTCGTCTTCATTAGTTTATGGTCTCTGTTTAACAGTTTTGTCTAATACGTTACTGATAGAACCTGTTGTTGGATAGAACAAAGTAAGTAAACTGTATACGAAAAAAGTATTATAGTGTTTGCTTTTATATTATCAGTTACAATTTAAAATAAGGCTGTTTAATTTAGAGATTTTTGTATTTTTTATTTTATTTTTCATTTTCAGATTATTTATTTAACAGGGTCCCCGCGGATCCTTAATAAGTCTTAAAAGGTCTTAAATTAGATTTTTTTCAATTTTAACTTTTGAAATTAAAACTATCTAATTAACGTAGGCCTACATATTATTTTTTTTAATTCTATCTTTGTGGATTTGCTTGTTCACGTGACAATTCGCGTCACTTACGGCAGCATATTAGCCTACGTCTGTCTCCTGCACGCAAGAGGAGAGAAGAAAACGAGTAAATGTCAGTTCAATTGTAAGTTCATTCTTTATGTGCTTAGGAGTGTGCGATATTGTCTATGAACTATGATGATATTGTAATCATTGTTTTAACTATACGAGGCACTGCGAGTGCGAGCTGACATCGCGTTTCTCTCATGCTTTCACTGTGTGATGTGTCAGTGCAGTTATAGATGTCCCCAAATGAGTTTTTGTCTTATATTTATATCATATTATGTTGTTATATTAGATTATCACATAAGCAAGAGTGCCGTTTTCCTGTGCACAACTGCAAATGTGCTATTTATACAACAGTTAAATTAACAATAAAGTTAACATTGTGAGTTACTTTTTGGACACAATATTGTAAATTTTCACTTTATATCGCCGACGAGAATTTCATAATGAAGCCGTAGTCCAACAGACAGCGATGATTCATTTATTTTACTGAAATCCGCGTTTTGAACGAATCATTTTAACGATTCAATGAACAATCACTTGTTTTTCTGAATGAATCAGCCGTTTGAACAAATCGGTTGAATAAATGACTCCAACAACTCGCTTATTAAGACAGTGACTTGCCGCCACCTACTGGTGGTTTTAGTTTCATATTTAAAGTATCCTTTAATTAAAACTTTAAATTATAAATAATTTCATATTTAAATATTGAATAGCTTTATTTATGCAATTGTAAATTAAGGCTGCGTCTCATTTCTCTGTCTTACCCCTTACTCTTACTCCTTCCCCTCGGTTTTGCGCGTTCATGTGAGGGGAAGTGGTGTCCCAATTCTCATTTTGATTAAGGGCTAGGGCCAAGGCGTAGGGCTACATAGCCCTTGAAACGAAGTTTGCGGAGAACCACGCTTGAAAGAGAGGGGTAGGAATTTCTCAGAAGTGAGTCACACAAATCTAAGTATTTTCAGCAGTTTAATGACACTCGTGTTTTATGATACTTTTAATAAAATGTTCAAGCGGTTTTAATTGTAATGTTTTTGTTTTGAATCGCTAGTTAACCGCTAGCTAGCAGCTATGCGCTATTTGTCGTTTGCTAATGTTTTGCTTAGCTATGGTGTCGCCGGCGCCGCCGTTAAATACAACAACTGCGTGTATTTAACGTTTTTAACCCCCTCCTTCGCACACAAGCGTGCAAAGATAAAGAGAGACCAGGCAATCGATATCACAACCCGAGACGACGGCATCTTCGTTTATGTCAAGGCGTATCGCCTCTGTTGACGTAGCAGCCAGCTATCGGAAAGGGAAGATGACGCAAACGGTAATCGAGTGGTGTCTCATTTCTTAGAGAAACGTTCACTCGGTATCGAGGGGCAAGGGGAAGACGCAGACAAAGGGAAAGGGGAAGGGGAAGGGGTAAGACAGAGAAATGAGATTGGCCCGAAGTGTAAATATAGTAGGCTAATGCCAGTTTTGATGCCGCTTCTGTGTCTCCTCTGCACTGCAAGGATGGATTTTAATTTAATGATTTAATTTGACATTGGTACTGTGTTATTCTAATATAATTTAATTTGAATGTTAGAATTTGACATAAAAGGTGATGCATAACTCTAAATACGTTTAGAAAAAATGTCCATATATAGGTGAAAATGCCCCTGGAAATCAATTTAAGGTGGCAAATATTGCCCCTTAATAAAAATGTTAATTTCGGTCACTGCTGTGAACTGACCACTGCAGAGAATATAAAAAATATGAATATCTTTGTGAGTCTGCTGTCAACAACAGGCCTAAACCAGCCAGGGTACCAGTACAAAAACACAATCAGTAAAATATCATCTAATTATTATCAACAAAACTTTTAAAATATCGAGACATATTTTTGTCAATATTGCGCACCCCTAATGTACGGTATTCATTTTGATTTCTTCAGATCTTAAAAAGGTCTTAAAAAGCCTTAAATTTGACTTTAACAATTGTGCAGCTACCCTGTAAATATTAATTCATATCTTAGTATATCAGATTGGTGTCGGTCGATGCCAGTCTGAATTTTATTGAGTGCATCTCAAAATTGGGAAGATCACGATTATGATCATGGATTGTAATTGTTTCTTATAAGATAGTGATATGAAATTTTGGTAAGATCGCTCACCCCTACTCTAACTGTTGTTTTTGCATTCATTTTGATGTATTTTAAATGTTCATTTAGCTTAAGACAGTCTGCAAAAACACTTAGGCCTGTGCATTCACATTTTTCTGCTTAGAATGTCTGATCACTATTTGTGAACTGCATCAAAAGTTGAAATATCTCTCTTTTGATGAGTTACAGCATGCAAGAATGTTACATGTGTATGGCCCTTAAAGCTAGGGTAGCAATTTTTTTCCAGAAACTGGTTGAAAGTGTATTCCAATCCTGGTAGCTGTATATGTAAGGGATAATGTAGAGCGAGGCGGTTGTTATAGCGAATACACCCCTGACAGGCTGATCAGGACCCCGACACGAAGCGGAGCTTGAATCAGCCTGAAGGGGTTGTATTCGCTATAACAACCGCCTCGCTCTACATTATCCCGCTTATTACATGGCTACCCACCAAATAAATCAATAATTTGACACAAAATATTGATTTAAAAAGGAGTTTATTGATTTAAAAACTATTGTATTGCTTCCGTTAAAATAGTCCGTTCCGTCTCTACGGTTAGAATCCTGCGTCCATAGCAACGCTCTGTTTTTCATGGCAACGGTGTGTTATACTTCGCAGCGGTCTGTTATCAAGAAATAACACACCGCATTCTACATTGGAATTCAACCAAGCCATGTTATAAACTTGTTTGCAAAGACAAACATGTCATCAGCGTGTTCATTATGCAGGGAAAGTAAGAATAAGTAAGAACCAACATGTGAAAAAGGTTTCATTTAAAAATAAATTACTTATGACATTATATTATTGCAAAATGTTTTTTTTTTTTAACCTTTTTCATTACTATTGTAATGTCTCACCAGTGAATGAGACATGAGGTAATCTAAAAGCGTTGCACTCTCCTCCTGGCTCTTTGCAGAGGAGGCATGGCTTTGGAGACACTCTGAAGGGAGGGTGGGATCGTATGCTTTCAAAACTAGCTTGCTGTTGCTAGCCTCTCTGCAATTTCCTACCCTGGCTTTAAGACTGTTTGCAATTTACTATAGTGCATCATATTCCATATTCCCTATAAATTTTAATTTTCAAATATTTCTTACAGAGAGTGTCCAGAGGACATCAAAGGAGACAGAGGCAAATATCGGAGCGGCTATCGCCTTATGTCTAAAATATGCCCCAGACAGGGTGGGCGGAGGTGGCAGGAAAAATAATTGAATAATTGTACAACAAGGAATTATAAATAATTAAAGTTGAAAACTTTCTGGTAAAATGTAAAAAAATTATAAAATAAAAGCTAATTTTTGTAATCCGTTTAATGTCTTTGGTCATTTATCTAATAAACAACATTTGTGGATTCCAGTTTCACTAAGATTTTTCACTAAGTTACTTTTCTGTTTGCTCTTGTCTTAAGATAAATACTTTTGGGTTGTCTCGCATTGGATCTTGACCTCTGTTCGACCTTGTTGTTACATTAAGTTTCTTTGTATGTTGATTTTTATTTTACAACGAAAACCTGGCTCTGTTAAAAGTTCGATGTCATGCCAACAACAACAATAACCATATATTTCTTTAAAGTTGGAATTTGACCGCTAATGTTGTGTTTTGACAGATTTTGATTTCTGACCAAAATTCAAACTTGGAGCTGATTTAAAGACATCAACTCTTGTATTGATTCACAACCACAATTCAATGTCGGTCCAGTGTTGGAGGTTGGTCCAACATGTGAGTTTGATGTCAAACATATTGGGGTCTGACGTCATACCCA
The DNA here is from genome assembly GCA_021464565.1 of Rutilus rutilus. Classification (NCBI taxonomy): domain Eukaryota; kingdom Metazoa; phylum Chordata; class Actinopteri; order Cypriniformes; family Leuciscidae; genus Rutilus; species Rutilus rutilus. The sequence goes on along the minus strand of JAJAQA010000006.1, from coordinate 832,089 downwards.
ACGTCAGTCTGACGTCAATATCTAACATTGGAACGACGTTGCATTTTGGTTGAAAATGAAAATCGGGTTGACGTCATAACCCAACGTCAGTCTGACGTCAATATCCAACGTAGGAAAGATGTTGCATTTTGGTTGAAAATGAAAATCGGGTTGACGTCATAACCCAACGTCAGACTGACGTCAATATCCAACGTTGGAAAGACGTTGCATTTTGGTTGAAAATGAAAATCGGGTTGACGTCATAACCCAACGTCAGTCTGACGTCAATATCCAACGTTGGAAAGACGTTGCATTTTGGTTGAAAATGAAAATCGGGTTGACGTCATAACCCAACGTCAGACTGACGTCAATATCCAACGTAGGAACGACGTTGCATTTTGGTTGAAAATGAAAATCGGGTTGACGTCATAACCCAACGTCAGACTGACGTCAATATCCAACGTTGGAAAGACGTTGCATTTTGGTTGAAAATGAAAATCGGGTTGATGTCATAACCCAACGTCAGACTGACGTCAATATCCAACGTAGGAAAGACGTTGCATTTTGGTTGAAAATGAAAATCGGGTTGACGTCATAACCCAACGTCAGTCTGACGTCAATATCCAACGTTGGAAAGACGTTGCATTTTGGTTGAAAATGAAAATCGGGTTGACGTCATAACCCAACGTCAGACTGACGTCAATATCCAACGTAGGAAAGACGTTGCATTTTGGTTGAAAATGAAAATCGGGTTGACGTCATAACCCAACGTCAGTCTGACGTCAGTATCCAACGTAGGAAAGACGTTGCATTTTGGTTGAAAATGAAAATCGGGTTGACGTCATAACCCAACGTCAGTCTGACGTCAATATCCAACGTAGGAAAGACGTTGCATTTTGGTTGAAAATGAAAATCGGGTTGACGTCATAACCCAACGTCAGTCTGTATATATATATATATATAGGCCTATATTGTTTGTGCAATGATCTGTTTAGAACCCCGAAAGAAAAAAAAGAAAAAAAAAAGAATATGGGTGAACGGATGGATAAGCACACGCGGGCAGCAGGGATTGTCTGTCAGATAGAGATTTGGAAGTGAGTAAAACATTATAATGAAAAAGCAGCTGCCTGTTGTGGTTTGGCAACGATGGTTACAAATACAAAGGGCTTTTGTAATATCATAACAAGATGATCATTGGCTGTTGCTCGTCGCGACACGTGACACCATATATATATATATATATATACACTCACCTAAAGGATTATTAGGAACACCTGTTCAATTTCTCATTAATGCAATTATCTAATCAACCAATCACATGGCAGTTGCTTCAATGCATTTAGGGGTGTGGTCCTGGTCAAGACAATCTCCTGAACTCCAAACTGAATGTCAGAATGGGAAAGAAAGGTGATTTAAGCAATTTTGAGCGTGGCATGGTTGTTGGTGCCAGACGGGCCGGTCTGAGTATTTCACAATCTGCTCAGTTACTGGGATTTTCACGCACAACCATTTCTAGGGTTTACAAAGAATGGTGTGAAAAGGGAAAAACATCCAGTATGCGGCAGTCCTGTGGGCGAAAATGCCTTGTTGATGCTAGAGGTCAGAGGAGAATGGGCCGACTGATTCAAGCTGATAGAAGAGCAACTTTGACTGAAATAACCACTCGTTACAACCGAGGTATGCAGCAAAGCATTTGTGAAGCCACAACACGCACAACCTTGAGGCGGATGGGCTACAACAGCAGAAGACCCCACCGGGTACCACTCATCTCCACTACAAATAGGAAAAAGAGGCTACAATTTGCACGAGCTCATCAAAATTGGACAGTTGAAGACTGGAAAAATGTTGCCTGGTCTGATGAGTCTCGATTTCTGTTGAGACATTCAGATGGTAGAGTCAGAATTTGGCGTAAACAGAATGAGAACATGGATCCATCATGCCTTGTTACCACTGTGCAGGCTGGTGGTGGTGGTGTAATGGTGTGGGGGATGTTTTCTTGGCACACTTTAGGCCCCTTAGTGCCAATTGGGCATCGTTTAAATGCCACGGCCTACCTGAGCATTGTTTCTGACTATGTCCATCCCTTTATGACCACCATGTACCCATCCTCTGATGGCTACTTCCAGCAGGATAATGCACCATGTCACAAAGCTCGAATCATTTCAAATTGGTTTCTTGAACATGACAATGAGTTCACTGTACTAAAATGGCCCCCACAGTCACCAGATCTCAACCCAATAGAGCATCTTTGGGATGTGGTGGAACGGGAGCTTCGTGCCCTGGATGTGCATCCCACAAATCTCCATCAACTGCAAGATGCTATCCTATCAATATGGGACAACATTTCTAAAGAATGCTTTCAGCACCTTGTTGAATCAATGCCACTTAGAATTAAGGCAGTTCTGAAGGCGAAAGGGGGTCAAACACAGTATTAGTATGGTGTTCCTAATAATCCTTTAGGTGAGTGTATATATATATATGGGGTGTGCGTGTGCCGGTTTCAGAATTGGTGTGACGGTTATGACGTGAGTCAAATGACATAACTCATCGGTTATTATATTGCCTATTTCCTTTTTATTTTATAAATAGGCCTACATGCAATTGGTTGATGAAACATTTATTAAAATTAAGATACAATTTGTACAAAACGAAATTCGTTTTAAATAAATTATTTCTACAAAGCAAAGTGGTAAAAATCATGTCTCACGATTTACAAAACAAAACTTCATTAAGTGGTAAAAACCCAATATAGCATCTTATGATCCTATCTTTTATTACAATTGTTTTTGAGCTAAAATGTAATACACATCATATATACACACTGTATATGTTTCTTTTATCAAACATGTTTGGGGCCAGTCAAGGGGTAATTAAACTGCACGATCAGTTATCGGTAATGATATTGTTTATTATTGCAAATGTTTATTGCTAATGTTTATTATTGGAAATGTTTTTCATTTGTTTAATAAATCTCATAATGATGGCACATCACTATATCATAGTCATAGCTTTTATTTCTATCTCAAATGATTGAAAGAATCAATTACAGTTGGAAACGTATAGACCAATAATAACACAGACTGTCAACAATTGTTTTTAATTAGTATTTAAACATTCTCTATAATAGAAAAGATAGAAATTTAAAAATATTTTAATAACACGTTTTTTTGCGGTTATAGAGTTCTAATGACGGTGCTCAACTATATATATATATATATATATACCAACAATTTTGTCCCGCCGTCCATTTGCCATTGGAATGCGCCAAGACTTGTTGTCAGCTCCTGTAGTGTGTAACCCCCTGTTGCAGAAGATTTACGTAGTGTCACATAGTCTGAACACCACAACGACTTCAAGACTCCAGAGCAAGTCATGTAGTCTGAACAGCACAGCGATCTGCCGACGTTTAAAGTTGTGTAGTGTGAACTAGGCATAACCTTACTGCAGATTGCCTGCTGATCAATGATGCAGTGATAGGAAAATCTGGGTCGTTCTTGCAATGCACAATAAATTCAGAGTGGTGCCCTATCATGGCTGGCGCTCTGTCTGTTGTCATAGATACCAGCTTTTCAAGGGGCACGCGTTTTTCCACACAGTACATCTTGAAAACGTTGTAGATGTCGACTCCTCTGGTCGTTGTTTTCAGAGGAAGCAATGAGGAAAAATCATCAAAAACCATCCGAATGAAAACAGCCAACTGAACTGTATCACTCAAGTCCACTGATTCATCGCACTGAAGTGAAAACCACGTACACCTTTCCATGTCCCGTTCTAATTGTCCGATCGCATCTGAAGCCAGCAAGAAAACTGTCCTTGCCACGGTGTTGGCACTGAGCTGGACATCAGCAATAGCACACTTAATTTACGCCTTGCTTTTGTGGTCCTTGAATAAAGTTTCGGCCACTGATGTCATCGCGTCATTTACCATGGCGCCATTGGTGAATGGTTTCTTGTGTTTTGTTAAGATGCGCGCCACTTTAAATGTGGGGAGCTGGGAGGGTATGGGCAAGGATGAGAGGGAGTTCAGCTTCCTGACAGCCTGATGTATGAAGCTGTCCTTCAATCTGCTGGTCCTCGCCTGGAGACTCCGCAGTCTCCTCCCTGATGGCATCAGATTGAAGAAGCTGTGTGTCGGGTGGGTGGGATCACCTGCAATGCGAAGGGCTTTGCGGGTGAGACGGGTGCTGTAGATGTCTTGGAGGGAGGGAAGAGAGACACCAACGATCTTCTCAGCTGCTCTCACTATGCGTTGAAGTGATTTGCGGCAGGATGCGTTGCAGGCACCATACCACACAGTGATGCAGCTAGTTAGGATGCTCTCGATGGTGCCTCTGTAGAAGGTGCACATGATGGGGCCCGGGGCTCTGGCTCTTCTAAGTTTGCGGAGGAAGTAGAGACGCTGCTGTGCTTTCTTGGCCAGTGCAACAGTGTTGTTAGTCCAGGAGAGGTCCTCTGTGATGTGCACGCCCAGGAACTTGGTGCTGCTCACTCTCTCCACAGTCGCACCGTTGATGGTCAGAGGGGGCATGCTGAGTGTGTACTCTCCTGAACTCTTTATCGGTTTGGTGAATAAAGATTGCTGTTTTTGTAGTGTTGCTTTCAGCTGTTTTACCTTATCAAGTCTGCAGTCCACAACTTGAGTGAAATGGCGCTCAACGTTACACTTTTTACCGACAGCAATGCTAGCGCCGCAAATTAGGCACACACATCTTTCGCCTACGTTTGTAAAAAAAACTCACTTTCCCATTCTTCATGAAAATAGTATGTTTTTTTCCTTTTCTTTGCATGGCTGCTATCTTTACTCATTCTGATGCAATGTTCTCAAGCTAATACTTTTATCTCAAACTAATACTGTCTTGTAGCCTTTTAAGCGTGATGACGTTCTTGATTGAAACATTGACGTTGTATATGTCGATAGGTTTTTTTTTTTTTGTTATTGTTATAGTGTAATTACATCTGCATGTTCATAAATAAATAAAAAATAACCTCACAGCATGCTGTAATTTTGCACTCATAAATGACTTCACAAGGGCATCTGACTTAATTTACATAACACATTAAGAGCATCTCACTTACATAAATGGATGCAAAATGCATTACCAGCACAATAAAAAAAAAAAAAAAAAAAAAAAAACCTTTTATTAACACATAGGCTACAGTAAGGTAAAACAGACACTGAATACAGTAGGGAAACTTTGAACGCAAAACATAAGGAAAACATAAGTAAGCACACTGACTAATCGCTTACAGAATAATACACCAACATTACAGGGAAACCACAGGACATTCAAAATTAGACCTTGCACATAGAATCAAAATAATCATTCATCCTTTCACACTGCACTGCACTACATCATGCACACAACACTTAACACCTTGTGTTAAAAACAATATCTGCGCGCAGAATGCCATCCTCGGGCGAGCAATCAGAAAGTATCCGCGCGCACATGGGGCTGTAACGCACTCTCGCTCGACCCTCTCTACGCGCTCGCTTATCAAGATAGGCTTGTTCGACTTGAACCGGCGCTGCATCGGTGAATGACATTAAAATACCGCGAGAGTGAACAGAGAGCGGAACGGCTCCTTATGCTTTTGAATTGCTCTCGCTGTACTTTGATGTCATAAACCGATCGGTCTCTGCAGCGCCGGTTCAAGTCGAACAAGCCTGATGACTTTTGAGACTTTGGTGGCGGGGACAGTGGCTGATGGGAGACATCAGTGGCGGAGAGCTCATTTGATTGGTCACTTTCAACATACAGTCACCTTGAGTCTCCTGCCTCTCTCTTTTACCCGCCGTTTTTGAGGGGAAGGAATCAGCCAAGATGTCTGAGAAAAAAGAGGTAAAATGAGGGACAATCTGTATAGTTTAAAATCTGTATGAAAATATAGACCCAATGCAAACTGACATAGAAACGATGTTGATCCAGCATCCTTTTGCGCATCGAAGTAACTGTTGAACCGACGTCAGGCACGCCATTGAAGACTAACGGAAAATCGACACAATTAACTTAGTTTGTTTACCTTAAAGGCTGCAATACACTACATGACTTTTGCTCAGATTTTGTATAGATCACACATCTACAAATATACTGGGCCAAGCGCCTCGTGTTGTGTTTGCACTAGGTAGAGCACATGTGTATGTGTGGGATCTCACACACCCAGCCAACATGTATATGTGGGCCCCACATGGTTTATGCTTGGGCTACGTGGGTACCAAAATGGGCATCTTATCTGGTGCCCACTTGGGTCAGCTAAGTAGGTCCCACATGGGCAAAAACAGGTGGGCTCCCCATGTGGGTCCTAGTTGGGTCACTAATGGGAAATGAGTACATGGGCTCAAAATGGGCAACACAAATGGGGCCCACTTGGGTTTATCAAATGGGTTAGACATTGGCAAAGACAATCAGTCCCTTAAAGGCTGCCTACATGGGCCCAAGGTAGTACCCACATAGGTAATCTCTATATGGGTTATGAATGGGAAAAACATATGGGGCCCACTTTGATAAACCATATGGGTCAGACATGGGCAAACACAGTCAGTCCTATATAGGCTGCCTACATGGGCCCAAGGTAGTACCTACATAGGTATCTCTCTATATGGGTTATGAATGGGAAAAACATATGGGGCCCACTTTGATTAACCATATGTGTCAGACATGGGCAAACACAATCAGTCCCATATAGGCTGCCTACATGAGCCCAAGTTAGTACCCACATAGGTAATCTCTATATGGGTTATGAATGGGAAAAACATATGGGGCCCACTTTGATAAACCATATGGGTCAAACATGGGCAAACACAATCAGTCCTATATAGGCTGCCAACATGGGCCCAAGGTAGTTCCCACATAGGTAATATGTAAAATCTATATGGGTCCTGAATGGGGAAATATGTATAATTGTGAATATTATGAATTATGTAATAAATATAAATTGTGCATCTGTAAAATACATCATAAACTATACACTTGTAAATAACATATCTGTACAATCATTAAAACAATTATATACAGTATATTTATAATCTTTGTTATAATACCACTAACAGTTGACCGTGGAATATTTAGTAGTGAGGAAATTTCACAAATGGACTTTATTACACAGGTGGAAACCTGGTACCACGCTTGAATTCACTGAGCTCCTGAAAGCTCCTATTCTTTCACAAATGTTTGTAGAAGCATCTGCATGCCTAGTGCTTGATTTTATACAACTGTGGCCATGGAAGTGATTGAAACACCCGAATTCAATGACTTGGAGGGGTGTCCCAATACTTTTGGCAATATAGTGTATGTGGTTACAGTATAGGCCATGGCTCTTCAAATCCAGTCCTGGAGTGTTGGTGTTCAGCAGACATAAGTTATAACCCTAATCATTGACATTAAATATTCAAAGTGTCAACTTTTAGTGGTCTGATTTTGTGAGTTACTGCAAAACTATATGGAGTATCTCCATATAGTTATTTTAAAATCTATACAAATGGTTCAAAATATCCAGAAAATGGTCACTGTACAATATGAAGAACGGGTTACAAAAGCTTTTATTATTATAATTTATAGGCTGCCTACATAGGCCCAATGTAGTACCCACAGAACAACCTGATTAGGACTTTATTAATAATAAATTATAATATTAATTCTGAATAAATCAGTTAATCAGATTACTTTTTTCAAGTAACTAGTAGTAACTAGTAAAGTAATGCATTACTTTTAAATTTACATCTAAATATTGGAGTTACTTTTTAAAATAATTTTGAGAGAAATTGTGATTGTGAGTGCAGAGGCTTTATATGTGAGCTGTGTAAACATGATGGTTATTGTAGTTTTAGAATAAATGTAGGCATTTACTCGCACTTCCAAAAAAAAAAAAGATTCAACATTACTCAAATTTAATAAAAACAGTGCAATGCAATCTCAGAATATTACGCAAACCTGCAATGATTAAATATATTAAATTGCACAAATATACTTTATGTATTTAATCTCACTTTGTTAATGTCTTTGCTGCTGACCTTCGATGATCCACTTCAGCCATACTAATACGCAAAAATTACTTTAGATAAACATCACATTTGTGTTTTTTATTTGATTTATTTTTTAAAAAGAAGCATGTTAAACTTCTCCTGCATCCTATTCTTCTTCAATTCAGAATGGCAATTGTTTGAGCGGCACCCTAGTGTACAGGTGTGGATCTGAATTTCCTTCAGCCTCAGGCTCATTCATTTCACTTTTGGAGTAAGAGGGCCTTAAAGGTGCTCTAAGTGATGTCACGCGTTTTTTAGGCCAAAACATTTTTTTGTCACATACAGCAAACATCTCCTCACTATCCGCTAGCTGCCTGTCCCCTGAACACACTGTAAAAAAAACCGCGGTCTCTGTAGACACCACAGGCTCCACAAACGGCAACAAAAACAAACTGGGAAAACCCGCACCACGAAACATAATAAACAGTGTTCCAGCCAATAACTGGCAAGATGTATTTGAGGGTGGGGTTTGGGGGGGGTTAGTGCCATAGACAGTATGGTTAGTGCGCGTACACATGAAGGGGGTGTGGAGGAGAGAGAAGCATGAAGAGGGAAGTTTGAATTATGGCTGACACACGACCAAAGAGACGACGTTCCGATGAACAAATTGCAAAGAATAGGGACAAGGATAAGGAACGTGCGAAGTACCGAATTTACATCGGAAAAACCTTCGAAAGGTGGCGAGAACTCCGCCGGCAGAAGGGATTCCAATCCGACATTCAGTTGCTCTGTTTTTGCAGAACAGGTGGGTAAACCCATTTTTCTTTCTAAACGTTTCTAAACTTGACGTTCATGTTCGCCAAACCAACACAAGGATGTAATTAGCTAGAACTATGCAGTCAGCGTATGGTCAGCGTTAACTTTGGTGAATACAAATGCGAAATGCGAAGCTAACGTTATCTTGCTATTATTGCATCCTTGTATGGGAGCTAACTTGTTATAGTTATAACCTCAGGTGGCGAAACTATTTTAAGATAATGTTTCTCTGTTTCTGCATTCTGTTCTGCAATATATAAAAGCATTTATCTAACTTGGCGACATTACACATTGAATGAAGTATCAGTAAAACTTAACTTTGTTTGTAGTGACTACTTTGACTTTCCTTTATGCCGGAAGGGAGGGGAGGAGGGAGGAGACGGGATGAGGAGGAGGGAGGGTCGAGCTAGCCTCCGTTTTGTTTGACAACAATTCGAATGTCAACAAGAAGTTACGTCTCGCGGCATCGCTTAGAGCACCTTTAACATTTGCCAAAAATATAACTCTTTATTTTGTTAAAAACAGACAAGCCCATGAAAAAAAAATTATGTAAAAGTAATGTAATGCATTACTTTCCATCAAAAGTAACCAAGTAACGCAATTAGTTACTTTTTTAGGAAGCAACACAATATGCATTACTTTTACAAATAACTTTCCCTAATACTGTAATCAAAGTCTTTGATATAGGCCCTTTTCACATTTCTGGGTTTCAGACATGGTCGTCATTGTGTAAAATTATATAGCAGTGAATGAGAGAATACATTAAATACTTTTTTGTGTTCCCATTTGCTTAAATAGCAAAAAGATTGGCAGTCACTCCCACCACCACTGTATCAGCAGCGTTAAATATTTTTTTTCAATTGTATGCAAAAGTAATATAATATAAAGTATAGTGTTATAAATGTATGTACATTTTTAAAAATAATAAAAAATGGTAGTTCCGGTTAGGCGAACCATGGAGTGAGTCGTGATCGCGGTAGCTCCTGCAGAATTCTGTCATATTTCAATACTTACGCACATTTCAATTTAATACTCAGTGTCTACGTGTATCTTTGGTTAGTGGTGTTGTATGTTTTTTCATCTCTTGCTACAAAAATGAAAACTAAAGGCAGTAAAAGTAGTCACGCGCAGACATCGCAACAGCGGCCTACCGATAGTGCATCCACGGCAGAGCGCGATTCAGCCAGCCCGGAGGTGGGCGCTGAGCTCGTGACAACTTCAGATGATACACAGTTAGGGTTAGGGTTAGATAAGAGATATTAACTTCGATGTGATCAACATGCATGTATATGTTTGAATTTTTAAGAGAATAATGTTTATGCGTGGTTATTGAAAAAAATAAAAATGAAAGTTGCTGAAATAAGACTACAAAACACATACTAAATATGTGTCAATAAGACTTTTGACTAATGAATGTTGTCGCTTCGAGTTCTGGCTTCAAAATGATGTGAAAATCATCCTGCCTAATCGTCTCTTTCGGCCGCTGTGGTTAAACTAGAGGACAAGTGTGAAGATCTGGGGCTCGTTCTTCGTACGTCGCTAACTCAGTTAGCTGGATTTGATTGTTGACGATTTGGCATGATCTTGGATTGTTTGGTTCTTCAACGCTCATCCTGGACTTGCTGTCATAGCAACAGGTGCGCAATCTTAAACCTGCTCGGGAGCAGGCTTATTTCATGTAAACAGGATTAGACTGCGGCTCATAAACGGAGATGATACGGGAAGTCCAGCGCAGCGCGATAGTGCACTTTCTGATATTTTTTTTCCTCGTGACTCGTGAGATTGTCGTTTACATTATTAATTTGTTGGAAACGCACATTTATTTTCGACTTGTCGGAGTCGGGCTTTAACTACAGCACAAACTGTACCCTAAGATTAATTGCGAGTGGCTCTTTCCTTTACACTATTGGAGATGCGGAGAACTTGATGGAAAGTGCTGTTTGTCGTGTCATTCGGAGTTTACCTGGCGCTTTTAGGTTTAAAAAACAGTTTTAGGTTTTTTTTTTTTTTTTTTTTGGCATTTCCAAGCCACTGAAGACCCAATGTAAATCAGTTTTTTTAAGCAGCTTTTTATTTATTTTTATTTATTAGACTATAGCCTACTATTTATTAGACTAGCCTATTTAAATATTTTTTTATGAAGATCATGCGATCATGACCATGCTGATTACAGTATGTCACTCAGGCTTATAGGCTAGACTGCCATCAAGGCCTCAATGAAGGGGATTATGTGAACAGAAAGGGGGTTCACAATGTAAATGTGCAGCCCAGTTACTATTGTGATTCTTAATATTCCAGATTAATAATATTATATCAAATAAAAAAAAGGCAGTTGACAAATCTTCCATATCACAAATGTGAAAGCAAAATGGTCAGGATCTGTGTATGACTTAAGAATTTTCAGAGATTCACATTTATGCACATTATTTGAAAGTGGTAAGGAAAGTTCCACAATTAAATATCAAGCTCACTGTATTACATACACTTATGCTGATCCTAACAGAACTGCATTTCTTCATAGGTGATTATGACATGTTCCTGCAGACAGGTGTTTTAAGACCCCATTCCCTGACCCAAACCAGTTACAATGCAGCTCTAGCCAGGACAAGGGCACACAATGAAATGAACTTTGGCTAACTAAAGGGAAGATTTCAGTGTCTGAAAAGTCTGAGGGTTGCACACCTGACAGGGCCTGTGACATTGTTGCATTTGCATGTGCCATATTACACAACACTGCCAAAAAAAAAAAAAATACACTTTTCATTAAATGTTTAATAAAAGACAAATATGCTTAGTTCCTTGAGTTTTATTTCAATTGTTCTTTGTAAAGAAAAGCCAGTGGTCAAGTGCCTGCAACAAGAGATATTAGACACATGCCTCATGCAACAAATAAAAGGAAAAGTTGGCTATCCACTGCCCACCTGTAGGCCTATGTCTCCTCTGTCTGTGCAGACTCTTCTGTAGGCCTTTCTGTAGATGTGGAATCCTGCAACTTATATTGCAGCCATAAAGCATACAAGTATAAATGAAGTAAAGTTCTTTATGCACTTGCAGGTAGGCTAGTTCCTCCATATGACAGTTATCTGAGAGGGTTTATTCACTGTCCAGTGCAATGGAAACAAATGGACATTACAAAGTCTTATACTTTCTTTCCTTTGGAAAGTTAGAAAATGTCCACTTAAGTTAACAAGTGTTGGTGTATTATGTAAAAGTGCACAAAAGAGGAAAACACAATGTCATTACAATGAACTACACTTGGGAAAAATGTGATCAATAACTCTTTTTGAACTCTTCTTCAATACATATTTTTACATTAACATAAGTTTATCAGTTTTTACTTCCACAAGTCAAAGCAATTCATCATTACTCAAGATTTAACAGTTGAAATGACTATACGGCCTTAATTTAATGCAGCAAAAATACAGTGTAGGCTACTAAGATCTTTTTTTTTTCTCAGCCTTTTTCTTGATTGCTTTTATAAACAGACAACCATTTATTTAACAGTGCCTTTCATAAAAGAGACTATAATATAACTAAAAATTACCATTAGAATATTTTTGTACTTCACTTTTATTTGTTCCCATATTCTAGTATGGTGACTCTGACATTACAATGAACAAAGTAATTATGCAATTATTAAAATACAAAAATATAGGCTAATAAGTGATAAAAACATCTAACATGGCCACATCTAACGGATTTAAATTGTCTGCTACTTTTTGCCAGCCCTCTCCCCTGGCTTTTGCAGACTTTGAGGTGTTCCCTGGCGTTTTGATTAAAACATTAAAATTCCGAATAAACTTCGACTATTAGTTCTTGCTCTGCTGAGGAGAAAAAACATAGATATAATATGAGAAAAACTGAGCGCGCTCTTTGGCCACGCTGAGCAGCCAATGGCAGCGTTGCTGATCAATGTTTCCACTATCGATACATATCCCCTTTTAAGCCAGCGCGTGAACGCGCAGTTATCTCAGATAACTCAATCCAGCGATACTAATCCTATCCGGCAAGTGTGTTCGAAGAACTCAATTAGCCGGATTATGATTAGCACGATGAAATCATCTTGGATGTGTCATTTGATCTCGGATGTAATAAGCAACGTACGAAGAACGAGCCCCTGGAAGCCAGATCCCGTCGTAACAACATAAGGATAATAGGAGTTCCAGAAGAAAAACCATCCACTACCATGGCGATTTCCAAGCTACTCAAGGAGACACTTAACATCGACAAGGACATCATCATTGACAGGTCACATCGCACATTGCAACCGAGGCCAAGACCGGGGGAGCGTCTCGTCATAGTGTCTCAAATGCAAACGATATTTTGAATATGTTTGCGGTCTAATTACCAGCCATACTTGGTAATTGTCTTTTTATTTTATTGTTTTAATTACTGTAGCAAGTGCAAATAGCATTGGGTATCGAAGCTGAGTTAAAGGGGGTTCCCTTTCGAAAGGGAACTCTACACTACGTCAGAATGACGCTATGGGGAACGCCTCAGGCGTGACAGGTGTCTGAAATCACTATCAAATCACGGCAATCACATTGACCGGCGACAGCCCGTGAATCATTAACGTGAATGATTAACGTGCGACCTGCAAGTATAAAAGGGCGCCTTGCAAACATGACAAACATCTTTTCGTCTTCAGGGACTGTCTGTTTGATAATCGCTGGAAAAAAAGTCGGCAAAGAAGTATGAAACGCACGGAGAAGGCTGAAAGCTTCTGAGGCAGAGCGGCGACTCGCGTCATGGGGTTCCCAGAGGGATCTCGCCGATCGTCTTGAGAGGGGTGTTAACCTCTCAGATGATTCGGCGGATGACGAGGGTGAGTTGCAGGTGGATGACGAAGAGGATTTTTCTCCTACTGTTCCTGCAACAGATGCTCTTCAGGACGGGCAGGTGATGGATGATGAGGAGGTCATTCAGGTGGACCCTGAACCCTCTCAGCCACCCTGCCCCGTGTATGCTGAGCTGCTGGATGTAATGGAACGCGCCACTGACAGGTTGCAACTGCCATGGCGGCGCGTTAGGGGAGAGGTTGCTCGTGGCAGGCTGGACGATCGATTTCTCCCCGGCCATAGACCACCAGCTCAGGCGAACCTTCCATTTCTTCCCGATCTCCATACTGAGATCGAGAGGGCATGGAAGAACCCATACTCTGCTCGGATCCACCGACATCAGCGGGCTAGTTTCGCTGATGTTGAGGGGATCGGCGAGTATGGGTATGTGTCGATGCCGCCCATTGACGAGACGTTTGCGAACCATCTCGTGTCTGGGCGGGCGTCGACGCTGAGTGCTCCAGCCCTGCCATCCAGACCGCTCAAGACCACCGCGCGTCTGAATGGCAGAGCATACACGGCAGCGGGTCAGGCCGGTGCTGCCCTGCACACTATGGCGGTGTTGCAGGCGTACCAGGCCGACCTGCTGGGGGATCTCGACCAGGGGGCAGGGCTGTCCCCTGAGGCGGTGGCTGAGCTGCGCCGCACCACAGATCTTGCTCTCCGGGCCACTAAACAGACTGCCGCTTCGATCGGTCGATCGATGGCGGCAATGGTGGCCACGGAGAGGCATCTGTGGTTGAACCTGGCTGGCATCGGGGAGAAAGAGAAGGCCTTTCTCCTTGATGCACCGGTTTCGCCCTCTGAACTTTTTGGCACCTCCGTGGAGGCGGTGGTTGGAAAGTTCAGGGAGGCGAAGGCGCGCTCAGCGGCGTTTAAGACCTGTATACCGCTGAGATCCGGATCCGAGCCCAGACAGGCGGGAGAGCCTGGCCCTTCACGACCTGAGGGCCGTAGACAGGGCCAGAGAGCTAGTGTCGCCTCTCGTGCACCCCCTCCATGTAGGAGCAGGTCACAGAGGAGGCGTGACTCCCGCAGGAAAAAGAAGGATCTGAGGGAGGTGATCCAGTACAAACGATCACAGCGTTAGTGATGGATCATCTCCTGGAGGGCTGTTACTATCCCAGCCCTCTCCTCTTTTTCCCGACTCCCTAGGCGTTTCTTACACCAGGCCTGGGGCTGGGTCTATGATGAGAACAAGGTTCTGATGGCCCGCCTCGGCTTGGTTGGTGAGAGCGCCTCTTTCAGGCATGTAAAGTGATGGACCCCAGGTTCATAAAGAACTCTCTGGCGAGTCTTCACTCCGCACGCCGCAGGTGAACTGGTTGGTTTTTAATATAATTTCTGTGTATACTAACACTGATTTGTATTTCTCTACAGACCTTGTTCCCTGTATAGACCTAGGGAGTCATTCTTAGAGGAGCAAGGAGGTAAGGTATTGGAACTTCAGGGCCCTCTATCCCAGGTGTTTTAGCCACCTGGGATAGAGTAGTTGGTCTTCCAAAAAAAAAAAAAAAAAAAAAGCTTTTTTGCTTTAGGTTTAGACTGACGCTGGTGCTTCAGATAGATCTTAGGTCTCACCTATTGGTTTGTGACATTAGTATCCTGAGTACTTCGCTCCCCTGAGCTCTGTAAGGTGTCAGTAGGTTGAGTGTTTCACAGCCTCTCAATCAAGTAGGCTGTGGCTCCTTCGAGCCCTCAGGTAGATCTATGCTTATAGGTCGGCCCTAACCCGGGCCGCCTCTGTAGCTGGCCTAGGCTATGTTTGGGATGTTGGAGGCGTTCTGCTAAGTATAGCTGCCGCATTCATTATGTGTTAGGCTTCCTCCCCGAGATTTCAGCCTCCTCCCTTAAATGGGAGTTGTTGGCCAAGGCCCGCCCCTTTCACTGCATTCAGGGGTGATGGAGTAATGCAGGGTGGTAGTTGAGGTATGATCCTTCAGGCAGGGTTAGGCTGTCTTTCGCTCTGCGATGTGATAGTTTGCCAGACCCTGCCGAACAGAGCTACTTGTATTAGGTGGAGCCACTTGCAGGCCCGCTCCCTGTCTAACATTTCAGGGGCATATGGTGTTACTCCCCCGCTAACTCAGGGTAGTTTTGAGTAGTCCATTCTCAGCTCTATATTATCTACCTCACACCATGATGGCTCCGGTTGAGCAGGGAGTTCTAACTACATTTCATTCCGGTCTTTTGAACTCCGCTCCCTTGAAGCCAGAGCATTGCCATGAGCTGACGCCCATGCATATAGTAGGTAGGCCATTAAATTGGGGCCTCCACTAGGCAGAGTGGCGTATGTTGTACTCCCCTGCTATGAGGATATTGCTTTTTGCTGAGTACACTGCCTTTGGCAATGTGATTAGGTACCAGGATGCTGTAAGCGCTGTAGTAACAGTTTTTCTGCCTTGAAGGCTGCACAGTTAGGTAGTAGGCCCCAGCAGGCCTCCTTGACCGGGTAGCCCCTAAAATAGGGCTCCTAGGCCAGCTCACCTTCGGTGGTTGGCCCTGGTAGTTCGGGCAGAAGGCTCACTACCGAGTAGTAGGTCTTAACAGGCCTCCTCGGAGGTGGGTCACAACATTGTGAAGCATACACTAGGACAAAACTTTAGGAAAAGTTTTTTATAGTATGGTTCCAGCAGTGTTCATTAAGGTAGCAGAAAGACTCGCTATCAGTTAGTAGGCTCTACCGGGCCTCCCTGTTAGGCGAGTCCCCAGCAGCAGTTACATCCAGCTGATTAGACTGTTTCAGGAAGTAGGCCTCTTCAGGCCTCCCTGAAGATGGGCTCCCACGTTTTTTGGTGGTGATCAGGTAGTAGGCTTTACTAGGCCTCCCTGAGGGCTAAATCCCTCATACGGTGGTATTAGTGGCAGGCCCCACAGGCTTCCCTGAGGTTGAACTATCAGGTAGTAGGTCTCATAAGGCCTCCCTGAAGGCAAAGCCCCATAGACAGTCAACTGGACTGCCAGTCTGGCCCACTGTCAGCTGTGGTTTTTCAGGTAGTAGGCCTCTCCAGGCCTCCTTGAAAGTAAGCTCCTTCATGTCATGGTTCTCTGGTAGTAGGCCTCACCAGGCCTCCCTGGAGTTGAGTTCCAACATACCTTGAGTTTCCACTTAATGTGGTTTTCTGGTAACGGGTAGTAGGCCTCTCTAGGCCTCTCTGTAAGTGAACTCCCATGTACTGTGGTTATCAGGTAGTAGGCTTCATTAGGCCTCCCTGAAGTTGAGCTCCCACATACTGTGGTTATCATGTAGTAGGCCTCTCCAGGCCTCCTTGGAAGGTTAGCTCCCACTTACTGTGTGTTTCCACTTAGCATGGTGTTTCAGGTAGTAGGCCTCGCTAGGCCTCCCTGAAAGTGAGCTCCCACGTTTTGTGGTTATCAGATAGTAGGCTTTACCAGGCCTCTCTGAAGGTGAGCTCCCACATACTGTGGTTGTCAGGTAGTAGGCCTCTCCAGGTCTCCCTGAGTAGTTTCACTGTGGTGCTGGGTTTTGTAAGCTAGTGGCCGCTTACTTTCAGTTTAGCAGACCTTATCAGGCAGCTGCCGAAGGTGAGCTTGCGCCCTGGCTCGACTCAAGTTTATTCTCTGCTACGGGTTCCCTCCTGGAACCTCTTTATCCTGCTACAGCCTGGTTGCCTACCAGGTAGATCTAATGCTCCCCTCACTGAGGGTCAGTATGAGTATGTGGTCTCCTGAGTCTGGTCAGTCGGTCGTAGGCCTCTCTTGAGGCCTCCCAGTTAGATCAGTCCTTAGGCCCTCACAGGCCTCCTTAGTGTTTTGAAACACAAACACTGGGTTGATCCGTGGATCGAGTAGAGAAACTCCCCTCGCTGGCAAGGGTTGTAAAGCACTATGCTGAGTCATACTCTCCAGGATATCCCGTCTCTGAAATCCGGTCCGAGTGGTTCACTGCCTGCTTCGCAGTCCCTCGGGTTGGATGCCTTCCTAAAGGCAAGTATCCAGAGGCTCTGTCTTCGGACAGACAGGAAGTGGCCAGACTGTAGTGTCTTATATAGTGACACCAGGTCAGGCCTGCCTGGTGGCGTTTCAGGTGGCACGTTCCCCTGAATAGTGACTGGCTGGGGTTCCCTCAGGTTCCCTAGCCACATTCCCTAGAAGGGACCCCTTCTAAGAAGTTGAAGTTGTGGTCCTAGGCCCTTGAGCGGGCCCAGGTAGACCTTTCACTAAACTATGTTTATGGAGGTTTTCTGTGGTATCATTTAGCTTGGGCTATGACCGTAGGGAGTGCTGTCACTGACAGCCCAGTGTGACCTGGGGGTGAGTGGTTCTAGCGTTCATTTGAATTGCCGGTTCTGACAGTTGTCACTGCCTTTGGCATGCACTCCCCTTAGCATGGTGGCGTTGGTATATCGTTCCCCATAGCGTCATTCTGACGTAGTGTAGAGTTCCCTTTCGAAAGGGAACGTCTCGGGTTACGACTGTAACCTATGTTCCCTGAGAACAGGGAACGAGACACTACGTCTTCCTGCCATGCCTCGGGGCCTGCCTGCAACAGTCCCTTCAGACGATAGGATGTTTGTCATGTTTGCAAGGCGCCCTTTTATACTTGCAGGTCGCACGTTAATCATTCACGTTAATGATTCACGGGCTGTCGCCGGTCAATGTGATTGCCGTGATTTGATAGTGATTTCAGACACCTGTCACGCCTGAGGCGTTCCCCATAGCGTCATTCTGACGTAGTGTCTCGTTCCCTGTTCTCAGGGAACATTGGTTACAGTCGTAACCCGAGACGTTATCTGTTAAATATGTTCTACTGTGCGTTCTTACTATTGAATGTCATATTCTGCAGGTCTCCTTTTTCTTTTTGTTAATCTCTAATTGTGAGCAGTGAATCAATGGGTTGGCTCCTGTTGGAGTCTGCACATGGGTACGCATCATTTGGGGATGCGGATAATATATGTGCGTGGGTGGGCAGGAAAGTTCTGAGAGTTGATTTGATTTGTTCTTGTTTTTTTTGTCTTTTTTACTTTGTTTCGTTTTGTTTTACAGGAGGTTCTTCCTGTTTTGGTTTAGTAAAGTAAATGGCTAATTCTCATGGTAATTAGACAGTTCTGCAATAAGGTTTGTAACTTGGAACATTAAAGGCATGGGAAACCCCACCAAAAAGTCAAAGATATTTTCACATCTTAAAAGGTTAAATACAGACATTACTTTCTTACAGGAGACACACTTGAGAAACAAGATCATCTGAAGCTTAAGTGCACTTGGATAGGGGAAGTTGTTCACTCTAATTTCAATTCAAAAGCCAGAGGGGTTGCGATAATGATTAACAAAAGAGTTTAGTTTTCTTCTACTAAGGTAATAGCTGATAAAAATGGAAGATATTTGATTGTTGTTGGCACCATACTACAAAATCCTGTGATTCTTGTCAATGTATATGCGGCAAATTTTGATGATCCAGGTTTTATAAACAAGTTCTTTGAGATTATCCCCTTTTGCTGGAGATCTTAATTGTGTAATTGATCCTACTATGGACTGCTCTAGTTCCAGAACAATGACCCCATCATCCATGTCTCAATCAATAGTGGAATTTATGTCCAAAAATGGTTTTGTTGACCCTTGGAGATTTTATAACCCTCAAGATAAGGAATTTTCTTTCTTCCCGCAAGCCCATCAGTCAATATTCTCGTATTGATTATTTTTTTATAGATAGCTCTCTAATACCTAAAGTAAAATCCGTTTCTTACCATGCTATTGTTATCTCTGACCATGCCCCTCTTAGTGTTGATATACAGTTGTCTGTGCAGCCTAGATATTCATCATCATGGAGATTAAACACTCTTCTTTTGTCTGATGAAAAATGTATTGATTTTATTTCAACCTCCATTGATAATTTTTTGGCTACAAATCAAGATGGGATGGTTACTTATTCATTGCTATGGGAAACACTTAAAGCTTACCTTCAGGGAGAGATTATTTCTTACTCCGCACCAGTGGCGGATACAGAATGTCATTAATAGGTGGGCCTGGTGAATATACGGGGGGGCCTCGGTTTTTTAAGCTTATATACACGCTCAGTGGCGTAACTTTGCTAAATTATATGTACATTGTACAATAACATTACGATGTCCATCGATTTAAATAGTATGCTACATTTGTCGTTTAATGAGATGTAGCCTATGCTGTATGATAGAATTTTTGTGCAGTTTTTGTGTCCAGTGGTAGAACTTTCGCCAACAGTGTCTGAGCTTGTGGGATCTAATCCGCTCCAGTATAGTTTTTTTTTTTTTTCATCAAAACTTATTATGTTCATCAGTGGTTGTATATCAAGGAGGGACACGTGTGCATTATGATGTGTGATTTCACCAGAACGAATAGAGAGTATCCGCAACGGATTGAAGCGCGAGTCGAGTCAAGACAGTGCGGTGTGTGCGCGAGCCACACGAGAGAACACTGTATCAGCGCCACTAATCGCAGCGGCAACATTCATCACCTGATTAAAAAAACACATTTCAGTGCTAGATCGTCTCTTATTTAACAAACGAACGAAATGAATGCTCTGCTGGTTAACTGGAGATGTTTAATTTATTTGTAGAATTGGTACATTCGTGCCGCGCAGGGGCGGACTTTACCATTAGGCAAAGGTCGGCAATTGCCTTGGGCCCCGAGCTATCTAGGGGCCCCCAAAATGCCCTATTAACTTATGCTTAATTTATTTTTATTTTATTTTTATATGTTTCTAAAACTCCATTTGCGAAAATGGCATCAATCATTAGTGTCGCAGACAGGAGGGGGCCCCGCCTCACTACATTGGACTATTCCATTATCTTACTTTTACTGCGCAACTGCGAAAGTGACAAGGCTGTGCCAAAAAACTTTCGGAGAAAAAGAAGTGATTGACAGACAGAGTGACAGACAGAGTGTACAGAGTAGTAGACAGAGTAAAAATGAAGCGAAGCTAGCTACCCAAGCGGTGCTGAAAAAAGGAGAAAGCGGGAGGAAAGCAAAAAGTCAAGTGCGCGGCGCGAAAGATAAACAACACGCAGTAACAGGAGGACTGGGAAATAGAGCAATTGATCCCCAGAGCAAGACGAGTCTAAACGCGAAAATATAAAGTTTCGAAGTTACCCAAGCGGCTCAAATAAAAGAAAAAAAGTGAAAAGACGCTGATAAGTATTTGGGAACACTGCCAAAGATGACAAACTTTTTTATGGCTATACTGTTGGGGATACAGATCAGGAACAACAATGTCCAACGCACAGAAAAATCGTGAAGCAAAGAGTACACGGAGATCGACAGACAAAACTGAGCAGTTTATGAATCATGATATTTAAAAAAAATCTCAGCTCTCAGATTCTGTCAATTCTATTACGAAATTCAAACAATAAATACAGTTTTGCCGTTTTAATGTGACGTGACAGATTCCTATAGCGGCACGTGAACTGATCTAATTCTAAAAACGACCTAATAGTAAATAAACACGAATTAAAAATGTTGAAAGATACCGTATAACTTACCGAAATGTATATTCCTCATTCATAATATCGATCAATAAGTGTTTTTCAACCGCGGAAAGAGGTAAAACAGCTGGAGAACAATCGTCACATAACATTTACCTCAGGAAAGCCATTTAATTGGCTAGAAAAAAAAGAGCTATAGAGAGTATTTGGCTAAATATGTGTACTATATTACTTATTTTAACCTTAAATTATACCAGCTGATAGGGCTTCTTCTTTTTTTTTTCTTTTTTTTTTAAGTAACGCCTGTCTTGTGAAACGTTACCTAATATTTATCCAAATTAGTCAATGTTGAATCAAATCACAAGAATTGAATCGAAATGGTGAAATTTGCCAAGCAAAAAAAATAAAAAAACATAGCTTACCAGAAATTGTACCATGTAAACATTGTAACATGTTTCTGTTTAGGAGTAAAGAAGTGTATGCAGGGTTTAAAGGGGACGTTTTTTTCTCCTCTCTAACCTTTACTTCCCCTTATAGCTTTACCTGCCTATCCACCATTCAGTCGGTACATATTTTTTTCGTTCTCTTTTAAAGATAGGATGAGGAGGGGCCCATAGCCTACCTTCGCCTTGGGCCCCCGATTTGCTAAATCCGCCACTGGTGCCGCGAGATGTTTTAAAAAGTGGTGGGGACATGTCCCACCCGCAAATTACGCCTATGTAACATGCCTGATAAATGTCAACAATAGCAGATCGGTACTTAGGTAGTGAATTTAACTAGGCCTACCTTGTACTCATGTCAGTCAGTCCTCCCGGCTGCTTTAAACCTAAAGTTCATCTGTCTGTCACGCGAGTCAACATCACAACGTTAAGTCAGTGCGCGCACGTGATATGCCGACATAATGTTTTTCTTTTGTAGCTATTTTTCGTAGCTATTGCACATAAATGTCCTCAGGAAACTATTAAAATGAAATTATTTATTAGTTCATTATTATTATTATTAAAATTAAAAATGTATATTGTTTTTATTAATCTGATTGGGTGGGCCACCGGTCAATCTGGGTGGGCACGTGCTAATATTGAATATATAATATATATATATATATATATATATATATATTTCTGCTGTGTGTTGTAGTGAAATGGATTACCTTAATGGCAATTCAAGGACGAGGAGGAGGAGAATCAAAGTCAGAGTGCAGCAGCATTTAATGAGTATTGCAATGGAGGCTGTGGACCAGGCAGTGCAAAATACTGAGGACAATGCTGATGAAGCTGTAAATCTGGATTTTGATGTTGATACTGAAGTTGATGACTTGTAGTCAAGTCAAGTCATCTTCATTTATATAGCGCTTTTAACAATGTAGATTGCTTCAAAGCAGCTTTACAGAGAGATAAGCGTATAATTTAAGGTAACAGAGATTGTTTTGGCTTTATAGCAGAGTTAAGTTATTTTCCATCTAAAGTTAGTTTTGATTGATTTGCTTCCGTCGCAACGATCATTTGTTATTAACCCTCTGGGGACCAAGGTGTTTTTGGAGCCCTTGAGATGTTCTGACATGCCTTGAAATTTGTGCTTTTTTCAGTTATTTATAAACATGTTAATGGCAAAGGTGTAAATTCACTCTATATAGCACAAACAGGGCTACCAAAATATGCGGGCAACGTGTATGTAGATGTTTGTATTTTTAAGAGAATAATGTTTATGCGTGGTTATTGGAAAAAATAAAAATGAAAGTGGCTGAATTAAGACCACAAAACACATATTAAATATGTGTCCACAAGACTTTTGTCTAATTGATGTTGTACCTTTGAGTACTGGCTTCAAAATTATGTGAAAATAGTCTTGCTTTATCGTTCACAAAAAAAAATACATTGATTTAAATGGTGTAAAACAGGTTTTGCTTGGAAAGCCAATATGCGAGGGGGGCGTGAAGGAGTAGTTTACACCTGGGTTGTCCCACCCACTCTGCATAATGACTCTGCATAATTAGCCATTCATTCAGGTGTGACACTGACTGAGCCACAATGCAAGGACAATGCCTATATAGAAGAATACTTATATTGACCATTACAGATTTCGCTTACATCTATCTTGTAAATATGTTTAGCTATTTTATTAAAAATGTTACAATTACAACAATAATTACAATTTCAACAATATTTCAAGTGTACTCTTTCTTTGTAAAAAAAAAAAAAGAAAGAAAAAAAAGATTATAGGCCTACATTTTATCATATGTATTCATTAGTTTGAATATAGCCAACATTGGAACATCTAACATCTTAGTCTATGACTTTATTTTTGACAAAAATAGTGTGACTAACGCCTGACTAACGTTGTTTTATTGAAATATCAGGGCATATAAATGTTAATTTACGTTGCTTATACAAATACATTTTATTTCAACATATTCCAGTCGATTTTTACTCATCTCAGTAGGCTATGGCAAAGCAGTTTATTCTTTCACACACAGACACGCGATTCATATTTAGGCTAAACACTCTTTACAAATATGTACCCTTCATTCATCTCACAGAAACGCGAGTCATATTATAGAAATGCGATTCATCTTTTTGCGGTTTATAGGCCTACACTAACGTTATTCCATAACGTTATTCCACAGAAAAGAAAACAGCCTACCTCACTCCTCAGCGCGATCTGCTGGTCATATCAGGAGATATTTCTCCTCATCAGCACTGTGGAAACTTTTCTCCATAAAGGCTATAATGTCTCACTCGCACTTTGTTTACAGCTGATGTGGGCGTTTCACAGACTGAAATGGTTCTCAGAATTTGCATTTGAATAGCGCGCGCTCTCCAGGGAGTGGTCAAATTACTGTGAATCATCTCGTAATGAGCTCGACTGGAGTCGCTCTCTTTGTATACAGATTACAGAAACTAAGAATATTTGTTTTTTATATAAATGACTTCAATTAAAAGCTGCGATCTCAAGCTTTATGCCCGTGGGTCTGTTTGACTGAATTTTCGCGGAGTTATAGATCATTTTCGAACGCGTTTCAAACGGGAGTTTACTGACAGAGAGAAGGCAGAAATCGCATCATCTTAATTTTTCTTTATTTGTCAAAAAGCAAAACACTTTATTTTTATTGTGAGTATACAGAAAAAAAATAGAAACTGAACAGGATCGATTGATGTATTACACGAAAATGAAAGATC
This sequence comes from Rutilus rutilus, assembly GCA_021464565.1. Classification (NCBI taxonomy): domain Eukaryota; kingdom Metazoa; phylum Chordata; class Actinopteri; order Cypriniformes; family Leuciscidae; genus Rutilus; species Rutilus rutilus. The sequence continues at coordinate 807,902 of JAJAQA010000006.1, read as the reverse complement.
AAAATTAACAGAGCATTTAGTGTTTATTTTCATTGCTAAAAAAAAAAAACGAGCAAAACGCGCGGGCGCGTTTTTGGTCCCCAGAGGGTTAAATTAGGGGCCGCTAAGACGACACCATTCTCTCCACACAGACTTTAAACGCGAACCTGTGAGAAACGCTGATGGCGTTCACATGCGCATTTAGAATGGGTTCTATAGTTATGTGCGTTTGAATATACGCAGGTTTGGAATTCCCTACAAGCCAAGCCTAAACAAAGTACTTGTCTTTCCTTATAAATTTTGATAAAGAATTTTATTTTATTTTGTTGCTTTGGGGTAGGAACGCGAAACGGATTTTCCCGACAACGCCTTATCTGTATAGTGGTAGTGGGATCCTCCATAGGGAGAGACTAGTTGGCATTTCAGCACTGCGTTGTCATTGGTCCAGGCGAAGGTCCTTCGTCAGATCTGGATACGGCCTGGATCCGGCAGGCTGCAGGAAAACCTCGGGATAAACACAGACACTAAAATTAGCGTAGATGGCATTCTTCTCATGATGTAACGAGTACATCAGGATTTTTGGGAAGTGTTCCCGGTTCCGGCTGACCTAATATATGCAGCCTAACATTAAATTATAGAAGTCTATAATGTATTATGTGAAAGCTAGGTCAAAGAGATGTGTCTTTAATCTGGCTTTGAACTGACAGAGTGTGTCTGCTTCCCGGACAATGGTAGGAAGACTGTTCCAGAGTTTTGGTGCTAAATAGGAAAAGGATCTACCGCCAGCAGTCGATTTTGATATTCTAGGTATTATCAACTGGCCGGAATTTTGAGATCGGAATAGACGTGACGGACTATAATGCGTTAAGAGCTCGCTCAAGTACTGCGGAGCTAAACCATTTAGTGCTTTGTAAGTAATCAGCAATATTTTAAAATTGATGCGATGTTTAATAGGGAGCCAATGCAGTTTTGACAGAACTGGGCTAATATGGTCATACTTCCTGGTTCTGGTAAGAACTCGAGCTGCTGCGTTTTGGACCAGCTGTAGTTTGTTTATTAAGCGTGCAGGGCAACCACCCAGTAGAGCATTACAATAATCTAGCCTTGAGGTCATGAACGCATGAACTAATTGTTCCGCATTTGTCAATGAGAGCATATGGCGTAATTTAGATATATTTTTAAGATGGAAAAATGCAGTTTTACAGATACTAGACACGTGACTTTCAAATGAAAGATTGGTATCAAAGAGCACACCCAGGTTCCTAACCGACGACGAAGACTTAACAGAGCAGCCATCAAGTGTTAGACAGTATTCTAGGTTATTACGTGAGGAAGTTTTTTGTCCAATAATTAGAAACTCTGTTTTTTTCAGAGTTAAGAAGTAGGAAATTACGAGTCATCCAATTTTTTATATCCGCTATGCATTCCGTTAATTTTGTGAATTGATAAGTTTCGTTAGGTTTTGAAGAAATAGAGCTGAGTATCGTCGGCATAACAGTGGAAGCTAATTCCATGTTTCCTAATGATATCTCCTAATGGTAGCATGTACAGAGTGAACAGCAGCGGTCCTAGTACTGAGCCTTGTGGTACGCCATACTGAACTTGTGATCGATGAGACATCTCATCATTTACTGCTACAAACTGATAACGGTCAGATAAGTATGATTTAAACCATGCTAGTGCATTTCCCGTAATGCCAACATAATGTTCTAATCTATTTAAAAGAACGTTGTGGTCAATGGTGTCAAATGCAGCACTAAGATCGAGTAACACTAATAGAGAGACACAACCACGATCGGATGATAAGAGCAAATCATTTGTTACTCTAACGAGAGCAGTCTCAGTACTATGGTACGGTCTAAATCCGGACTGGAAATCCTCGCAGATATCATTTCTTTCAAGAAAGGAACACAGTTGTGAGGATACTGCCTTTTCTAATATCTTTGACAGAAAAGGTAGATTCGAGATCGGCCTGTAATTGACTAATTCTGTAGGATCAAGTTGCATTTTTTTAACAAGCGGTTTAATCATAGCCAGCTTAAAGGTTTTTGGTACGTATCCTAGAGACAAATATGAATTAATGATATTAAGAAGAGGATCTAGGACCTCTGGAAGCATCTCTTTCAGTAGCTTAGTTGGTATAGGGTCTAACATACATGTTGTAGATTTAGATGATTTAACGAGTTTAGTAAATTCTTCCTCTCCTATAGCAACGAATGAATCAAATTTTTCCTCAGGGAGACTACAATGCACTGCCTGATGCGATACTGTAGTAGACGGTTGCATAGTTATAATTTTGTCCCTGATATTATCAATCTTATAAGTGAAGAAATTCATAAAATCATTACTGCTGTGTTGCTTGGAAACTTCGGTGCTTGAAGCTTTATTTTTCGTTAGTTTAGCCACCGTTTCAAATAAATACCTAGGATTATGTTTATTTTCTTCTAATAGGGTTGAAAAATAAGCAGATCTAGCAGCTTTTAAAGCCTCTCTGTAAGCAATCGAGCTCTCCTTCCATGAAATGCGAAATACCTCTAGTTTTGTTTTCTTCCAGTTGCGCTCCATTTTTCTGGCTGCTCTCTTAAGGGCCCGAGTGTGCTCGTTGTACCACGGCGTTGGACTATTTTCTTCAATCTTCTTTAAGTGCAACGGAGCAACTGTGTCTAAAGTGCTGGAAAAGAGAGAGTTAAAAGTTTCTGTTGCAATATCTAGTTCTTCTAAGCTATCCGGGATGCTAAAATGATGAAACTGATCAGGAAGATTATTAATAAAGCAATCTTTAGTAGCAGAAGTGATAGGTCTCACATATTTGAAACACGGAGTCGGCTTTGCAGCCTTGGCTAAATGCAAATTACACGAGACTAGATAATGATCTGAGATGTCATCGCTCTGCTGCAGAATTTCAACGGCATCAACATCTATTCCGTGTGATAATATTAGATCTAGAGTATGATTACGACGATGAGTAGGTCCTGACACGTGTTGTCTAACTCCAATTGAGTTTACAATGTCTTTAAATGCCAATCCCAATGCATCTTTTTCATTATCGATGTGTATATTAAAATCACCAACAATTAGTACTTTATCTGCAGTCAATATTAATTCTGATAGAAAGTCCGCAAATTCTTTGATAAAGTCTGTATGGTGCCCTGGTGGCCTGTATACAGTAGCCAGCACAAATCTCAAACGTTTGTCGTTTACACTATATATTTTTACATTAAGCACCAATGCTTCAAAAGAATTATATTTAAAACTTGATTTCTTAGTGGTTTTGAAACTATTACTATAAATTACAGCAACACCACCCCCTTTGCGTTTCAGACGAGGCTCATGTTTATAACAGTAGTCTTGCGGGGTGGACTCATTTAAAGTAATGTAATCGTTTGGTTTTAGCCAGGTTTCTGTCAAACACAGCACATCTAGGTTATTATCTGAAATCATATCGTTAACAACGAGTGCTTTAGAAGTAAGCGATCGAATATTCAGCAACCCAAGCTTTAGCATTTGCTCATCTGTATTATAGCTGTTTTTTATTTGTTGAACATCAATTAAATTTTTAACCTTAGATGGGTTAAAACGTTTTTTGGATTTCCAAATTCGGGGAACAGACACAGTCTCTATATGATGATAGCTAGGTGAAAGAGGCTCTATGTGATAGGATTTATCTGACCTGGGTAACGCGAGGCCGCTAGCAGACAGTCGGTTAAGCCAGTCTGTCTGCTTCCTGACCTGAGCCCCAGATTGTCATGTACATGTCATTGTACATGGCAAGCGATCCTGATGAAGATTCTTGCTCTGATAATCCTGAAGAGGAACCCCATAATGATGCTAAAAGGAAACTGGCTGAATGGGCAGCTAACCGAAATGTGTCTCATTCTGCAGTTTCAGAACTATTAGGTATACTTTTGGAGCTAGGTTTGGATTTACAAAAGGACCCCAGAACTCTCCTCGATACAGTGAAAGAATGTGATGTGAAAGAGATGGGTCAGGGTAGCTACTATCATTTTGGCCTTACAAGTGCAATCATTTCAGAATTGAACATTCAAGAATTAAAGAATTCCTCTTTCAAGGAGCTGTAATATGCAGTTGTGACCTATATTAGGTCAAATAGTTGACTTACCTAAAGCAAATGTGTTTATAATCGGTATCAAAGAGCACACCCAGGTTCCTAACCGACGATGAAGACTTAACAGAGCAGCCATCGAGTGTTAGACAGTATTCTAGGTTATTACGTGAGGAAGTTTTTTGTCCAATAATTAGAAACTCTGTTTTTTTCAGAGTTAAGAAGTAGGAAATTACGAGTCATCCAATTTTTTATATCCGCTATGCATTCCGTTAATTTTGTGAATTGATAAGTTTCGTTAGGTTTTGAAGAAATATAGAGCTGAGTATCGTCAGCATAACAGTGAAAGCTAATTCCATGTTTCCTAATGATATCTCCTAATGGTAGCATGTACAGAGTGAACAGCAGCGGTCCTAGTACTGAGCCTTGTGGTACGCCATACTGAACTTGTGATCGATGAGACATCTCATCATTTACTGCTACAAACTGATAACGGTCAGATAAGTATGATTTAAACCATGCTAGTGCATTTCCCGTAATGCCAACATAATGTTCTAATCTATTTAAAAGAACGTTGTGGTCAATGGTGTCAAATGCAGCACTAAGATCGAGTAACACTAATAGCGAGACACAACCACGATCGGATGATAAGAGCAAATCATTTGTGACTCTAACGAGAGCAGTCTCAGTACTATGGTATGGTCTAAATCCGGACTGGAAATCCTCGCAGATATCATTTCTTTCAAGAAAGGAACACAGTTGTGAGGATACTGCCTTTTCTAATATCTTTGACAGAAAAGGTAGATTCGAGATCGGCCTGTAATTGACTAATTCTGTAGGATCAAGTTGCCAGTCTGTCTGCTTCCTGACCTGAGCCCCAGATTGTCATGTACATGACATTGTCATGGCGTCTATGCAGGTCCCTGTAAACCTGAATCAGTAAATGACTACATGCATGACTTTATAGACGATTTATTTAAAAGTTGTCACAAGAGTTGGTGTGACTTTTAATGGTAAACACTACAATGTACCACTGCCAGATGCGTTTATCCGTGACACTCCAGCAAGAGCCTTTTTAAAATGTGTCAGAGGTCATGGCTACAGTTCTTGTGAGCGTTGCACGCAGTATGGCATTTATCTTGATGGTAAAGTTGTGGTTCCTGACATGGATTCAAGCCCAAGAACAGACACTCAGTTTGATCAAATGTTTGATGAAGAGCACCACCACTCTAAATCACCTCTCCAGGGCCTAGGCATTGGTATGGTTTCCAGTTTTCCTTTGGACTATATGCATTTAGTTTGCTTAGTAATTGTCAGTAAATTAATTGCTCTGTGGTTCAAGGGACCATTGCAGTGTCGGGTTTCGTCTTCTACTCTTATCTGCTATCTCTGATCACTTGAAACTGTGTAGACCAAGCTTACCTCAGAGCTTCTCCAGAGTACAGCCAATGGAAGGCAACAGAAGTTTTTATTATATACGTCAACAGTACAAAAACTTTCTTGTGTTGTCATCTGCTATGAGAATACTTTTGTCTCCTATGTGTAGAGATTTCTATGGGTATGCCAAAAAATTATTAAGATGTTTTGTTACCAACTTTGAGAAGATATATGGGACAACATTTCTGGTTAACAATACTGTGTGTCTTTTACATTTAGCAGATGATGCTAAAAAGTATGGCCCTCTGGATTCAGTTTCATGTTTTCCATTTGAGAATTATTTGGGACAGTTGAAAAAAATGGTGAGGAGACCACAGAATCCTGTGCAACAAATTGTCAGGCGTCTTTATGAAAGGCAATTATTTGCTCACATGGCCAAAGAAATGCCTGAAAATGTTAAACTGTCACAGCCTCATGATTTTGGACCAATGCTGACAGAATTTCCCCTGCGTCAGTATGTTCAATACAAAATGTACAAACACAAAGACACAATGATCTCAAGCTCCATTGGTACCAATTGTTTTGAACTTGAGGGAAGAGTTGGGATTGTGCGGAACATTGTGCATTCCACTGTGACTGAAGAAACACATGTGGTGTATGAACTTTTTGAGACAGGGACATGTTTTTTCAACTACCCCATTGATTCTACATCTCTTGGAGTCTGTTTGCTATCAAAACTGTCTGGTCAGCTTTCCAGTGTTCCAGTGTTCACTTAACCGCTGCTTTTATTGACTCTTAATAATATGTTTGTGGCTTTGCCTCAGCTACACAGTACATGATTTATTGAACTCTGCAGGGTGTCCTTGTTCAGTGTTGTGGAGTTTGTGGATGAGGTTGACCATCATGGGAAAAAAAAGTTTACAGATTTGCGTATTTTCAACGTTGTGTATGGTAAGTAAATTAACTAAGTATAACATATGTTGTTAATACTGATCTTAAATTTAATGGTAACACTTACTACAATAAGTTAACATTAGTTAATGCATTAACTACCATTAGCTAACAGTGAGCAATGCTTTTGTTACAGTATTATTCTTTGTTAACATTAGTTTATGAAAACTCAACTAACCATTGTTAATTCATATTGGCTCAGGTCTATTAAGCTATTTTAACAGGTAAAAAGTTTTATTTTGGATATGTATTAGTAAATGTTGAAATTAACATTAACTACGATTAATAAATGCTTTAGAAGTATTTGTCATTGTTACGAAGGTAATTAACTAACAAAAAAATGAACTTTATTGTAAAGTGTTACCAATTTCATTTTAAAATCTGCAGACAGAATGTCCCGACATATGAAATAATAGTCAGAAAATCTATTTTATTTAAATAGTGCAGTACATTAAACTTTTAGACAAAATATTTTTTTAAATAGAAGGACAGGCGTGGGTAATCACACAAGCTAATTTTCTCTTGTCACTTTCTGCTGTGAGTGTGGACTGCCTTAGAGAGCAGACGCATCAAATCAGGTTTGTTGCATTAAATCCATTAAACAATGTTCCTCCACATAATATTTCTTTAGAACACACACACACCAAATATGTATTATTTTTATTATTTCTTGAGACCTCTTAATAATTCTACACTGTTGATGACATGACTGCAGTGCTAAAGTTCATTGTCATCAAATTTTGAGTGGTTTGTTAGATCCGCCAAATTTAGTAACTACCGAATTGAGTCATCCAGAATGTGATTATCTGCCGCTACTGATCCATGGCCAATTGATCAGACCATCAAACACATCACATATTCATACTTTATAAACTGGTTTTATTAATACAAGATTAAATCGGAATAGTCTGAATAAATAAACAGTAATTCTCTTTACTGAGAATTTCCCAAATTTCCCAAATGAGAATTTCATTAATTTCCCAAATGTCCTTCCAGTAACATTCCAATACCATGACCATTCCAATAAAAATGTTCTGCTGTTATTGTTATAATCCTGAGTAAAAGTATTCTTTCATAAGGTATTGTGACGTGTAAGTAACATGATTTCTCTAAAATCATAATTTCTCTCTAAAAAATAAATAAATTTGTTTTGCAGTGGTTGAGAACTCTCAAAGTAGTCTAGGACAAGAGAAGGAGGAGGACAGTGTCCAGAATGCACAAATGACTGTCTGCCATGTAAGCTGTACTTCTAACTGTCCCCAATTTATTTCCTGTTCAAATGTTCAAAGCTTTCATTAAAGACTGGGTCAAATACAGGTTCAAATTTTAACTGTATTTTAACTATTTTAATAATTAGGTATATAACTAGCATAATATGATGAGTAAAAAAAAAAATACAAAAAAAAAATTACATTTGAAAAGATTTCAATCTCACTGTGTGCTCTAATGCTTTAAAACTTGTTTGTGTGGTATTGCTTACTACTCATTTAGATGGAACCCAGATGATCCCTAGTTGGGCCCCACCTAAAGCCCTGTGAAATCCTGCATAAAACCTAAATGAGTAAGTTGCTGGGGCCAACATGGAACCCGTGGACAAACCCACTTACTGCCCATATTTCAGCCCATGTAGTAACCTTGTAGTACCCACAAAAAAACTTTTACACGCGAAACATGAACTTAGTTTCTTATATTTAGTTTATAAACAGTTTATCAGTATTTTTAAGAATAAGAATTTTAAGACTTTTAAAGAATAATTAAGATAAATGTGTGTATGTAAAGATTAGGTATTAGATAGAAAACAGAATTTATGTTTTTAGGTTTACCTATTCCACAAAATGATCAGCTTATGTTAGGTTAATTTATGAAATAGTGTAATGTGTATATGATAGGAAGAGTAGCAGGACGCTGCACGGCGGGTGGTGTCCCCAAAGCCAGCACCTAGAGAGAGTGAGGATTGTTGTTATTCTCACCTTAATATTGTTTACAAGCAATTATTTTTAATATTCTTATGATGGGCAATTTTTTATATACTTTGTTATTCAAAAGGTAGTCTTTGTTTGAATGGCAAATTTGTGGTTTTGCTGGTTTCTCATAAGGAGTTTCTGCAGATTCTTCAAACCAGAGGCATGCTGGTAATGACATTGAGCAGAACATGACAAGGTTTGTCATATTCAGGCAATAGAGCTGGACAGTGCTGTGTTTTTTATTTATTTTTATTAATTTTCCATCATTACAATTTTTTTTTTTTTATGTTGTGCGCTTAACATCGTTTGTCTCTTAATGCATCTTACCCTGTCTCATCTATTATTTTACTCTTCTATAGATCCTTCCCAGGACTGTTCGGGAAGACTTTTACTAAAAGAAAATCAGCGGGGAAAAAGGGAACAAATTCTGCTCTTAACATAAAAAGTCTCAGTAGTTCCATCAAATGCTTCCCGATTCAGTTCTACTTACTGAACAAATATGTGGAGAAGACAGCCACAAACATAGAAGAATTAAACCTTCTTCAGGCAGGGATGGGCCGGAGAACAATTACTGTAATGGAAGATGCTGACCATTCATGGGTAGGTTTTTTTAACACCATCTACATTTAACATTTAATATCTTTAATATCCAAATCAACTTACAAATGAGAACAATAGAAGCAATCAAACCAGCAATAGGGCAGAAATATGCAGGTGCCGTGAGTCGTGACCAGTCACAGTTAGTCCAGCACAGTACACGTAGCAAAGTGTTTTTTTGTTTAATAGACATATAGACTAGTAAGTGTTAGTAATAATGGGTCAAGTGTTGATGAAAAATATGTGTTTTTAGCCATTTCTTGAAGATGGGGGACGATAATTAATTAAGCAGTAATTAGGAGTTTATTCAGAAGCATTTCAAATACATGAATTCCAAATCTTTACATGTTAAATGTATTGAAATGATTGTTTGGCTCGAGGTCAGGGTGCAAAGGACCCTAGGTTGATTTTACTCCGAACCATCCCTTTAAGTAGGATACACATCATTAGGTTAATCAGCTGTGCCATATCCCACTCTGAAATGTTTAACCCATAATTTGGGATAACAATGTAAATTTAGTGCAGCATCTGTGTGCTCAACATTTCTTATTATGGCTTTGATTATAAAAGGCATCCACAAAGTTAACGATTGTAGCAAGATGGAGAATGTGTTATTAACACTATCAGACTCCCAGGGAGCAATAACATAACAGTAAGCAAAGAAATTGCTGAGACAATAAAGAATGGTGAGTAAAAAGCAAATGGAAGACTTATTTGAGAAATGTGGAGTTGGGAGTGCACCATCAGGCACAATATGCTCAACTCCTCTGTCCAACGCTACCTCATCCCAGACTACAGTGCCGAAGTCCTCAATTGCACAGGCCACAAGCTCCCAAGAACAGCCTCTCCCAGAAGAGCAACCAGGTCCCTCCACAGAAATACACAGAAGGAGACAAACAAGATCCACATTCTGAGAAGTTTCTGAAGCGCATTCAGAGAGGAGAACAGCTGCTCTAGAGTCACTAGTGCGGCCTGACTTAAAGAGAGGCGGAGATCCAAATGATAATCGATCTATTAAAAAATAAAGTTTAACTATATAGTCCATTCCCACGTGTATCACATCATTTTTATTGCTCATCACATCATTATTATAGAGATAACAACACAAAACATTCCTCCCTAGACAGGGGACAGTGGTTGACTGGCAGAATACTGTCAATCATTTGATATTAAGTGCTTAATATCATCCTTTACAATCCCATCCACTAGCTCACAAAACAGTAAAATAAAAAAAATCTTTGTTCTTGAGATAAGTTTAAGGCAAGTGTTGAAGGTAGAACAAGTCAATGTGATGTCCACAGGCGGCCACAGATTGCATCTCTATGATGTGATGCATTATTGTGAATGTGGGCCTCTGGTGGGTATGGGTCATCCTCCATATCATCTGCCTGCTGATCCTCCTCAATGTGGTCATTGGATTTCAGACAGATGTTATGAAGAATGCAACAGGCTGTGACTGCGGAAGAAATGTTCTTCACTTTTTTCATGTGCAGACTCTCCTGAATTTTGATTTTAAAATGACTACACGAGCAGAATTCAGTTTCCTATTGAACCATCTCTGCCTGACAGTCAAGTGGCCATTGTCTCTGTATGGCTTCATTAGCTGAAGCAAAAGAGGGTTTGCAGAATCTCCAACTATATTCCTGCCGTCAGGAACCAGGGAATGTGGATCTTCCTCAAGAAGTCGGCCTACATGTACCTCTGACAAACAAAATGCCCTTGAATCATGCCAGCTACCAGAGTGACCCACACTGACATGACAGAACTGTTTCCTATTGATGTAGGCCACAGGATTCTCACAGTGTGGTTTTACCACTGGAACGTGGCATCCATCAACTGCACAGACAGTGTTAGCAAACCCAGCTGCTTCGGATTCTAACTGGGATTTATGCAGGGCTTGTCCTCTGGGCCAGGAGATGTAATGTGACAAATGCGTTATTACAAGAGAACAGAAATCACGCAGGTGTGTTGAAACTGTAGATTTGGTTATGTTAAATCTGTCTGCCACTCCTCTATAGGACACTTGGTTGGAAAGAGTCCATAGAGAGGCAAGTATACTGTTTGTCAGCGGCACCTTAGTCTGCTGTGTATTCATGTAAAAAGGACCAAGTGTATTTATAAGATCCTGCACTAGGAAGAGGAAAAATAGTTATCATATAATAAAAACATGGACACATGAATACATCTCACATACGACAGCACAAGAGTTGAAACTACCCAGGGCTTAAGTCAAAGATGTAATGACTGTACATTCTCACAAACTACAGTATGTCCCCTTAGTACATTTGTGTGTTTTTCTTTGTTATGGACAATTTGATGTATTTTCATAGCATGATATTCTATCCCTCTATTTTATATAGTTCTTACATGTACATGCTGTTTTTTGTTTGCTTGGGGGGAAAAAACTAAATGGTCAAGCTAAAATTTATTTCAAATTTGATCATGAAAAAAGAAATGTTTTACACTGTACATGATATTCCTAACAGGATGTATTGCTTGCTTCTCACACCATGTAGGCCTAAAAACATCAACCTGCGCTCTTGACACACTTCCCACATCGTTTTTCAAAAGTGTGTTAAACAGTTTAGAAGCAGATCTTCTAGAAGTGGTAAATGCCTCACTTCTCTCTGGGAGTTTTCCAAACTCCCTGAAAACTGCAGTTGTCAAGCCCCTCCTGAAAAAGAGCAATCTGGATAAGACCATATTAAGCAACTATAGACCGATCTCAAATCTTCCTTTCATAGGCAAGATCATTGAAAAAGTTGTCTTCAATCAGCTGAACAAATTCTTGAGCTTGAATGGATACTTTGACCCTTTTCAATCTGGTTTCCGACCGCACCACAGCACAGAGACAGCGCTCATAAAGATAATAAACGATATTCGCTTAAATACTGATTCAGGCAAATTATCAGTGCTGGTGCTACTCGACCTCAGTGCTGCATTTGACACTGTCGATCATAACATACTTCTGGACAGGCTGGAAAACTGGGTGGGGATTTCTGGGATAGTCCTAAAATGGTTCAGGTCATACTTAGATGGGAGAGGTTATTATGTGAGTATAGGAGATCATAAGTCTGAGTGGACATCCATGACATGCGGAGTCCCTCAAGGCTCAATTCTTGCGCCACTCCTGTTCAACCTGTATATGCTCCCAATGAGCCAAATAATGAGAAAGAACCAAATCTCTTACCACAGCTATGCAGACGACACACAGCTCTACTTAGCCCGATCGCCTAACGATTACAGCCCCATTGACTCCCTGTGCCAATGCATTGATGAAGTCAACAGTTGGATGTGTCAAAACTTTCTTCAGTTAAACAAAGACAAAACTGAAGTCATTGCGTTTGGAAACAAAGATGAAGTTCTCAAGGTGAACGCATACCTTCACTCTAGGGGTCAAACAACTAAAAATCAAGTCAGGAATCTTGGTGTGACACTAGAGTCAGAGCTTAGTTTCAGTAGTCATGTCAAAGCAATAACTAAATCAGCATACTATCATCTGAAAAATATTGCAAGAATTAGATGCTTTGTTTCCAGACAAGACTTAGAGAAACTTGTTCATGCTTTCATCACCAGCAGGGTGGATTACTGTAATGGACTCCTCACTGGCCTTCCCAAAAAGACCATAAGACAGTTGCAGCTCATACAGAACGCTGCCGCCAGGATTCTGAGCAGAACCAGAAAATATGAACATATCACACCAGTCCTCAGGTCTTTACACTGGCTCCCAGTTAAATTTAGGATTGATTTTAAAGTATTATTACTGGTATATAAATCATTCAATGGCCTAGGACCTCAATACATTGCAGATATGCTCACTGAATATAAACCCAACAGATCCCTCAGATCATTAGGATCATATCAGCTAGAAATACCAAGGGTTCACTCTAAGCATGGCGAGTCCGCTTTTAGCTATTATGCCAGCCGCAGCTGGAACCAGCTTCCAGAAGAGATCAGATGTGCTCCTACAGTAATCACATTCAAATCCAGACTCAAAACACTTCTGTTTAACTATGCATTTACTGATTGAGCACTGTGCCAATGTTCGTCCGACTGTTTGTACTGTATTTTATTTTTTATTTTTCTAAACTGTTTTAATTATTCTTATTTCTTTTTATTATTTTAATTTCTTCTATGTAAAGCACTTTGAATTGCCATTGTGTATGAAATGTGCTATATAAATAAACTTGCCTTGCCTTGCCTTGCCTACATACCTCCACATCAGTGGGGATTTCTTTAAGACTGCAAGAGAAGCTCGGCTTCCCCTATAATAAATAATGGTCAAATATGTACTATTGTGTTAACATTTTATTGACTAAAAATGCATTAGAACATCATCTCAAAGACGAGTTCGTTCAGAATCAGTTACACACAGCAGGTCGACTGACTCGATCTCCTTCTCATTCCCGTAGCGTCACAGTGCATTTCCCTGTTGAAGCCCAGCGTCCAGTGACTTCAGTGGAGCTGCTCTGAACAGTTTTTTTCAGTGCTTCGAAACTAGACGGTCATTGGATAAATGCTGCGATTATGTCCCGCCCCGGACGCTCAGCGTCTCTGGAGTGAATGAGGAGTGGGCTGGCCTGGACTCCGGCTTCTGCGTGATGATTGGAGGGTCTGTTGATTGACAGCGCTTTCATACAATAAAAAGTCGCTGATGCTGAAGCTGTTCGAGCTCAGTCCCATCGCAGACTTTTCAAAGACAAACTGCTGCAACCTATTTCTTGGTATTTTCTTGTCGAAATTGCTAGCCAATTTTCATAATAGCCTACACTTCACACAATTATACTGTATATTTATATCTTTATTATATTATTACTTATTATATTTTTTATATTATTATTAGTAATAATTAAACAATAATTATAAAAAATATATATTAGTAGTAGTAGTATTATTATACTTTATTATATTATTATTTATACCTTTATTATATTGTTACATTTATACAATTACACCTAACTCTGCTGGCCATTGAGAGGACACTGGTCAAGTCACTGGAAAAGACGCCTAGTCGGTACGACAGGGTCACAGAGCATTTTCTTGCAAAGGAACGTAGGGCAGAATTTACGTATAAATAAATGGACACTTTTATGATGTAGGCCGAAAATGAGCTTCCCCTCTTTGACAGACCAGCAGCCGCCACTGCTCCACATGCACACTAGAAAGTCTGAAATGACTTTGAAACTCAGAAGGACTGTACAAATGGACCATATTCTCATCAAAGTGAGGAATTTTAGGGACATTCCTAGGAGAGAGAAAACATTTCTTATGACCTCTCTTCTCAAAAGCAACTTGCTATTGGCTTCATTTACGTTTTCATGAAATCCTTTAAACCTTTCTTTTATTTGGTGCTGAATTATCTGCAGTCTGGGCTGTTTATTTTTTACACAACATAAGTTTCATTAGATGCAAGTTGCAACATACCACTCTAGACCAGATAGATTTATATCCCTACCATTTACTGAATAAGCCATGTTAAGTAATGAGCACTGTTCACGGTGATTCTCCTCATCATAACCATCTTTGTGTAAAAACAGTGGTATTCCAATTGCATCCACTTCGTCTGCGATAAAGAACGCGAACGCGATCTCTTCCATTACTGACGTTTGCAGTCCAACAACACAGCGAGATTCAGGAAGTGTCCGGCTTGCCTGCACTTCTCTCCCTCCTCCCCTCACTGCAGCCGCATCTCAAACAAGCCTATTCAGTGGGAGGAGCTGGATCAGGATCTCATGTTCATATGATTATTATAGCCTATTCATTGAAAATTAATATTAAACTTTGCTTTTAAATTGATAAAAATGTAATACACGCATTTATATATAATGCTTTTAAACAACGGGTATTCATTTGAGCTCTTTTTAAACCTATAATTATTAGGCTTATTTCTTTGATTCACATCATGCATTGATATAGTCTATATTTTCTTTCAGCTTCCTTCTCAAACTTTCGCTGCAGTGGCAGTGTTTATTCCTGCCTTGTTGCTTTTAATTTCATGATCATTTTCAAAATGATCTCTTAATCTTCAGAAGCGAAGTGAATTGCGTCGTTCTCGCGAGAAGTGAATTAAAACTGACGTTCTCCATGTTCCATGTGATTGGCTGTTTGCAGCACATGTGACACTTTCAGCCACACATGCTTCAGAATTAATCACAAGCTCTGGATCAATCCTGAGTTGACAGAGAACGTTAACGTTGTGTGACCGCTGAACCTGATCTAACCAGGGTGGATTTATCTGGATTTGTCAAATCTAAACCTACTCTGAAACTCAGAGTTTGTTAAGCTAGCTTCGTGCAACACGCCACTGAGGTTTTTTTCCCTTTGTCTGGCAAGAGAGGATTTAAAAAAAAGTTTTTTGTTTTGTTTTTTACAGTTTTTCTCAATTGCTTAGATATAATTCTGGGAACAACTGGCCATTTTCTCACATTTTCACACACAATTTTTTCTCAACTCACACCCAACAGTACAAACTAACGTCTCAGACAATACACACAAGCTGTCAAAAACACAGACTTCATGACACTAGAGGGATTAAATCAAAACACTGCTACCAAACACTTTACAATAGCTTTTCAGATAAATCATTTGGAACTTTGTGAATTCACAGCACTGACTGATAACTCTTACAGGAACAGCCCTGACAAAAGAAATGCAAAACAGTACTAGGCCTGTCACGATTATGAAATTTGGCTGACGATTAATTGTCTAAAAAATAATTGCGATTATGGCGATTAATTGTCTGTTTTAGGGCTTTGTGCTTCATTCATTAAATAATTGTGATGAATTTAATCCTTTGTAAGTTATCATTTTGCAGTGTAAGATTACAGTTAACACCTTTAAATATTAAATATATATATTCAATAGCTATGACAATTTGTTTATTAAAGTTAGTAAGTGTATAAATCAGCAGCAAAAAGTAATTTTTGAAAACATCTGCACAGTAATTTAATAAAATCTAAACATGTTAATAAAAACAAATGTGCACAAACCATGATAATATGATACGCTTCAAAACAGAGCGGAACAAAGTGCGTATGCGCATCGCGGGTGCAGAATGATGTGCTTAATGCAACATGGAGTCACAGTGCGCAGCGCAGCACAAGTGCGCATTTAAAAGTTCACGGCACAAAGCGAAGAAATGTCGAGGGCACAAAGCCTAGTGTATATCAGTCCAACAGTTTATTGATCATTTGTTTCTTCACAGTTTTAAACTCCAGTTATTGTGCGTCTGATGCCAATTCATAGTCCTTGTGCTGTGTAGGCACATGGTAGCGAGCGAGTCATTTAGAAACAGCAAAAAACTCCAGCAAAATAAAGTCATTTTATGCAAATCCACAGCCCTTTATCTACAGATCAAGCATTATAACATCAATGTCACATTGGAGAAAGTTTTACCGTGTATCCTGTCGTAACCGGACGACGCGCGCTGTTTGAATGCTGAACGGAATGATTGACAGCTGCAGACGAGTTTGTGAACTTTAATTTAACAATGTAAATATACTACTGTCCCTCACATTAAGCTATGGAATGGCTTCAGATGACTTTGAATTTATTGCTGGAAAACGTAATTAGTGCTTGTCTATTTATTTTGGTCCATGACTCCCCCTTGTGCCGTAGGCCTATAAAAGAGCGCAATAATCGCGGTTGTCTGAAACAATTGCGGTTAGATCAAATAATCGCGATCAGACGGTTATTTAATTATCGCGACAGGCCTAAACAGTACTGTAATAAATACCTCTTATATAAGTGGATCAAGCAATACTCCTGTACATGGACAAAAACCTGACCTTTGAAGTGTTACACTGACAAACATGTAAGGAAGAGTCCATGCACAGTACTATAGGGAAGACCGGGGATGGTTGTAACATTTTTGACCATTCTGTCTATATCTTGGAGTACTTTTAAGCCAGTGTGTTCAAAATGTGATTCAAAGCACGTGTCTGCTATCAAATGGCATGCCTATTATTTTGCAACACAAACAGAAAATCCATGGTTTAGTTTCAAGTGTGTGAAATGAGTGAAATGTTACAATTCACCCCATAGTCTGGGTTAGTTGTTACATACCCTGGGGTGAGATGTAACATTACGATATCCACCGGGTGATATGTAACATAATGAAATAAGGATTATGACAAAAAATGGATTTTGAAAGCTTTTTATTCAACACTGACTTTTCAATATAACTGAGGTGTGTTTCTGTGTGTGTGTGTCACTCTCATTCATAGTAATTGACCATTATGAATTGAACTTGAACACAAACATTGTTTGTGTGTAAGCATGTTTGTTGCTGTCAGTCATAGTATTGGCCATAATAAAATTGAAATTGAACACTTGAACATTGTTTGTGTGTGTGTGTGTGTGTGTGTGTGTGTGTGTGTGTGTGTGTAAGGTGTTAGGGTTAGGTTGTAACGTTTAATTGTTGTTACAACTAACCCAGAGTCATGTAGCCATGAACTAGCTCACCTTACAGTTAACAGGCAAAACATTAGCACTAGGGTTGCCAACCGTTCCGTATAATACGGAATCGTCCCGTATTTGACACATAAAAGTCTTGTTCCATATTGAACTGATACGGAACGCACTTTGTTCCGTTTTTTTTGAGAATCAGTGCAAATCCATGACAGACACATAGCTTCTAATATATGTCAGACTATGAACGAAGACATTTGTAGGCTATGATAAGAAAAAAAACCAGACGGTGCGGTAGATACTAATTTCTCCCTCTGTTTGTCTATGATCAGCGTAGCGTTTTTAACATCTTGGAACATCATCAGAGAATGGCCTTTTAATTGGTCGTTTCAGTCATTGTGAGTCACGTATCGTAGCAACGATGACGACAAGTGACAACAGCGGGAAATGCAAAAATGACTTGAATCGCTTGAATGCAGTATTTGAGTGCAATATTTAATATTTTCTTTATTAGCTGTTTTTTTATGTATTATTGTTTTGCACTGGAAAGAAAGTTAACTATAATGGAAGTATAATTATATAAAGATATTTGCACCGTGTAATAATATAGAATTCATAGACAATTGGAAAAGTTTTTGGGGCAAACCTGACCTGTTGAAAAGAGATGGTATTCATCCCTCCTGGGATGGTGCTGCTCTTCTATCTAGTAATATGGCTCATAGTCTTAGAGCTCAAACATGACAATCTGGGGCTCAGGTCAGGAAGCAGACAGACTGGCTAAACCAAACGTCTGCTAGCGGCCTCGCGTCACCCAGGTCAGATAAATCCCATCACATAGAGCCTCTTTCACCTAGCTATCATCATATAGAGACTGTGTCTGTTCCCCGATTTTGGAAATCCAAAAAATGTTTAAACCTATCTAAGGTTAAAAATTTAATTGATGTTCAACAAATAAAAAACAGCTATAATACAGATGAGCAAATGATAAAGCTTGGGTTGCTGAATATTCGATCTCTTACTTCAAAAGCACTCATTGTTAATGATATGATTTCAGATAATAACCTAGATGTGCTGTGTTTGACAGAAACCTGGCTAAAACCAAACGATTACATTACTTTAAATGAGTCCACCCCGCAAGATTACTGTTATAAACATGAACCTCGTCTTAAACGCAAAGGGGGTGGTGTTGCTGTAATTTATAGTAATATTTTCAAAACCACTAAGAAATCAAGTTTCGAATATAATTCTTTTGAAGTGTTAGTGCTTAATGTAAAAATATATAGTAAAAATGATAAATCACGTTTGAGATTTGTGCTGGCTACTGTATACAGGCCACCAGGGCACCATACAGACTTTATCAAAGAATTTGCGGACTTTCTATCAGAGTTAGTATTGACTGCAGATAAAGTACTAATTGTTGGTGATTTTAATATACACATCGATAATGAAAAAGATGCATTGGGTTTGGCATTTAAAGACATTGTAAACTCAATTGGAGTTAGACAACACGTGTCAGGACCTACTCATCGTCGTAATCATACTCTAGATCTAATATTATCACATGGAATAGATGTGGATGCCGTTGAAATTCTGCAGCAGAGCGATGACATCTCAGATCATTATCTAGTCTCGTGTAAATTACATTTAGCCAAGGCTGCAAAGCCGACTCCGTGTTACAAATATGTTAGACCTATCACTTCTGCTACTAAAGATTGCTTTATTAATAATCTTCCTGATCAGTTTCATCATCTCAGCATCCCGGATAGCTTAGAAAAACCTGATATTGCAACAGAAACTTTTAACTCTCTCTTTTCCAGCACTTTAGACACAGTTGCTCCTTTGCGCTTAAAGAAGATTAAAGAAAATAATCCAACGCCGTGGTACAACGAGCACACTCGGGCCCTTAAGAGAGCAGCCAGAAAAATGGAGCGCAACTGGAAGAAAACAAAATTAGAGGTATTTCGCATTTCATGGAAGGAGAGCTCGATTGCTTACAGAGAGGCTTTAAAAGCTGCTAGATCTGCTTATTTTTCAAACCTATTAGAAGAAAATAAACATAATCCTAGGTATTTATTTGAAACAGTGGCTAAACTAACGAAAAAGAAAGCTTCAAACACAGAAGGTTCCAAGCAGCACAGCAGTAATGACTTTATGAACTTCTTCACTTATAAGATTGATAATATCAGGGATAAAATTATAACTATGCAACCGTCTACTACAGTATCGCATCAGGCAGTGCATTGTAGTCTCCCTGAGGAAAAATTTGATTCATTCATTGCTATAGGAGAGGAAGAATTTACTAAACTCGTTAAATCATCTAAATCTACAACATGTATGTTAGACCCTATACCAACTAAGCTACTGAAAGAGATGCTTCCAGAGGTCATAGATCCTCTTCTTAATATCATTAATTCCTCTTTGTCTCTAGGATACGTACCAAAAAACTTTAAGCTGGCTATGATTAAACCGCTTGTTAAAAAAATGCAACTTGATCCTACAGAATTAGTCAATTACAGGCCGATCTCGAATCTACCTTTTCTGTCAAAGATACTAGAAAAGGCAGTATCTTCACAACTATGTTCCTTTCTAGAAAGAAATGATATCTGTGAGGATTTCCAGTCCGGATTTAGACCATACCATAGTACTGAGACTGCTCTCGTTAGAGTAACAAATGATTTGCTCTTATCATCCGATCGTGGTTGTGTCTCTCTATTAGTGTTACTCGATCTTAGTGCTGCGTTTGACACCATTGACCACGACATTCTTTTAAATAGACTAGAAAACTATGTTGGCATTAGTGGAATTGCACTAGCATGGTTTAAATCATACTTATCTGACCGTTATCAGTTTGTAGCAGTAAATGAAGAGATGTCTTATCAATCACAAGTTCAGTATGGCGTACCACAGGGCTCAGTACTAGGACCGCTGCTGTTCACTCTGTACATGCTGCCATTAGGAGATATTATTAGGAAACATGGAATTAGCTTTCACTGTTATGCCGACGATACTCAGCTCTATATTTCTTCAAAACCTAACGAAACTTACCAATTCACTAAATTAACAGAATGCATAGCGGATATAAAAAACTGGATGACTCGTAATTTCCTACTTCTAAATTCTGAAAAAACAGAGATTCTAATTATTGGACAAAAAACTTCCTCACGTAATAACCTAGAATACTGTCTAACACTTGATGGCTGCTCTGTTAAGTCTTCGTCGTCGGTTAGGAACCTGGGTGTGCTCTTTGATACCAATCTTTCATTTGAAAGTCACGTGTCTAGTATCTGTAAAACCGCATTTTTCCATCTTAAAAATATATCTAAATTACGTCATATGCTCTCATTGACAAATGCGGAACAATTAGTCCATGCGTTCATGACCTCAAGGCTAGATTATTGTAATGCTCTACTGGGTGGTTGTCCTGCACGCTTAATAAACAAACTACAGCTGGTCCAAAACGCAGCAGCTCGAGTTCTTACCAGAACCAGGAAGTATGAGCATATTAGCCCGGTTCTGTCAAAACTGCACTGGCTCCCTATTAAACATCGCATCAATTTTAAAATATTGCTGATTACTTACAAAGCACTAAATGGTTTAGCTCCGCGGTACTTGAGCGAGCTCTTAACGCATTATACTCCTTCACGTCTATTGCGATCTCAAAATTCCGGCCAGTTGATAATACCTAGAATATCTAAATCAACTGCTGGCGGTAGATCCTTTTCCTATTTAGCACCAAAACTTTGGAACAGCCTTCCTACCATTGTCCGGGAAGCAGACACACTCTGTCAGTTCAAATCTAGATTAAAGACACATCTCTTTGACATAGCGTTCACATAATACATTATAGACTTCTATAATTCAATATTAGGCTGCATAGATTAGGTCAGCTGGAACCGGGAACACTTCCCATAAATCCTGATGTACTTGTTACATCATGAGAAGAATGGCATCTACGCTAATTTTAGTGTCTTTGTTTATCCCAAGGTTTTCCCGCAGCCTGCCGGATCCAGGCCGTATCCAGATCTGATGAAGGACCTTCGCCTGGACCCGGTGTCAATGCAGTGCTGAAGGGCCAACTAGTCTCTCCCTATGGAGGATCCCTTTCCCACTCTACAGATAACGCGTCGTCGGGAAAACTCAATTTGCGTATCTACCCCGAATTGATAAAATAAAATAAAATTCTGAATCAAAACTATAAGGAAACACCAGTAATTTGTTTAGGTTTGGTTTGTAGGGAATTCCAAACCTGCACACATATATTCAAACGCACATAACTATAGAACTCGTTCTTAATGTGCATCTGAACGCCATCAGCGTTTCTCACAGGTTCGCGTTTAAAGTCTGTGTAGAGAGAATGGTGTCGTCTTGGCGGCCCCTAATTTAAAAACAAATGATCGTTGCGACGGAAGCGAATCAATCAAAACTAACTTTAGCTGGAAAATAACTTTATTAAAGAACCGCTATAAAGCCAAAACAATCTTACGTTATATTATACATTTATCTCTGTAAAGCTGCTTTGAGACAATCTACATTGTTAAAAGCGCTATATAAATGAAGATGACTTGACTTGACTTGACTACACGTCCTTAAAATGTTGTCTATTTAAATTAAAAATAGATTTTTTTGCACTGGAAAGAACCTTCGAGAAGTCTAATTCTAGTGCATAAGTTCGCACAAGGCTACAGAAAACTGTTGTGTTTATTTTTCTTCAAATGCAGTCTAAAGCTGATGAGTTTTCAATGTTATATGTTGTATTTGTTTAAGTTAAAAATAAAACACATAATAAACTAAACAAATCCATGGTTAATTGTTGGCAAAATGATCATGATAGCCTTTATATTTCACATCTATGTGGTTCAGTCTTGTATATTGATTAGGCCTACTTTGCTATTCTATAAATATAGGCCTAATAAGTTGTATTATAATATGCTATAATATATGAAATATATTTATCTAAATATATCAATTAGTGTCCACAATATTCACCAGAAGTCATCATTTCAGGGGTTATTTTTCAGAATTTTCTTCTCTGGGGGCATGTCATATCTCCATGTCACAGATGGGTTAAGTGAAACAACAAAACTTTAAAGAAGTTGTTAATTCTGAGTGAATCTGATGAAAAGACGATACAGAACATGGGCTGAGCTTTAAATGGATTAGTTATCTAGCTCTGTCTGCTACTGGTAATCATGACTACTTTCGTCATTTATGATGTTATTTGAATTACTCTCTGGATTAATATGTTTAAGAGTATTTATGGAATTGGGAAGTTGAAGATTGAGTCCATCATGGGTTAAAAACCCTTGTCTAGAAATAAGAGGAAATGTATAGTCTAAATTTAAATAGTCAACTATGTGTGATCAGAATGATAAATGTAAAAGAATAGACTTGATTGCATAGAAAAAGTGACAAATTGGCTTAGTCACCATAAACATGATCAAGAGTGGGTCAACAAAGGAGGAGGATGGGAACATCTCTGTTGTGTGGCTCTCCTTGACTATATCTGTGCACAATGACCTGACCGGATAGACACAACACTCGAAAACTGTGAGAATGTGTTGTTTGTAGTTGATTGTGCCTGAATTGGGCAAGATTGGCAGTGACCGCTGAATCTGAAGTGTTAGTCTTAGGGCCGTTGGCATTATTATTCTGTTTAAGGAGCTGAGTTTGTGGCTTTAACTGAAGCCTGGAAATGAATGAAAGGAAAATGTGTGACGATTTACACAGATTATCGTGATTCGTTTGCAGTTGGGGCTGTGGTCAGATGGTCGACCTATCTTTCATGCTGGGTTAATATCGTCACGGCTGGTTGCAGGAAGACAGAAGATGAAGGTATCTTTTCCAACACGAAGGTTTAACGGGAGTAATATGCAGAATAGGCAGCAACACATTAAATACAACGGAGATCGGACAAAGACTGACTGAACTTAAATGCAAACACAGATGACGATGATTAACTAAACACAGGCGATACAGCTGAACTGATAATGACAGTGAAGATGACACGTGATGTGAATACAAGCAGACAAGTCCAGATGAAAACAAACTAACCCAAACACCACTGTGACAAATATCAAATTAGCTGGATGCTATTTTGTTGCCTGTTCGCAAACGGTGTTGCTAGTTACTAGGGGATTATGAAAATCTGACAGTTCTTGTTCAAATTGTAACAATTTTGCTGTAGTAACAAGGCTAATGGGTATTTTACAAAGTTTAGGTTTATGTTCATTTATGTTTTATTTTATGTTCTATTATTGTATTTTTCATGTGGGCTCTACTGTGTTGGAAACAGCAAACAGCACTGGGAATGATTTGACAATGGTTAATGCTGAAATGAAACAAATCAGAGATGCTGTTATGCAGAATAGATTACTGTTAGACATGTTAACTGAGACAGGAGGAGTGTGTAAAATGTTGGGATACATCATTATTGGATGATGGGGGGATTGGGGGGATGGTGGGGATATTGGATATGACATACAGTACTGACAGTGATAGGAGTTTTGGTGTTGATGTGCATGCCATGTGTAATACTATGTTTTTTCCAGCTTTAGTGGAGATAATTGTGAAAAGTAGTTTCATATCAAATACTTCAAATGTGTAATTATGAGGATCAATTTGATGATGTATGTCCAAAACCACAGAAATTTGATGATGATACGACCAGCGGAAGTTACAGTGAAATGTATTAATTGAGTTTTTTTTCTATACTATTTCTTGTTTTTACTGAGGTGACTGAGGGTCTGACCTAGTGTCAGGAGTGCAATAACAGTGTTTCTTCATTCAGCCCGGCTTCAGATAAAAATCTTTAATTGCTTGCTTATACTAAGTGACTATCCCCACAAAACCAGTCTAAACTTTCTTCTTTTTAAATCTTCTTTCACAAATTTAAGAGAGTGATAATTTATATGAAAATCAGGGATGAAAAGTATAAATGTGATGTAATGACTTAAATTTGCTGTATTATTATATTAGTTATAAATGAATAATAAAAAGGTGGGAATTGTTGAATAAATTGTATCTTTAAGATGTGTGACCATCATATGACAGTAAAAGAGCACACACAAACCTTATTCTAATATAGAATTGTATTGGAATGGTAAAGAGTGTTGGTCGTGACAGGAGGTTCTCCACTCAAGGATATAATATGATGGACAAGTCTAAGAATGCTCCACGTATGGTTGAAATACCATCATTGGCCTAGAAAGACAACATTCTGGAGTCAGGACTATAAAGGAGAAAGGATGCCCTCCCTTCACTGTCACACTCTGTGCCACTCTGTGTGACTGTACGACTGCTGGCCTTTTCTGGCAAGAAAATACACCTCATCAAAGACTATTGGAAATGTTTGTCTCTTATTCAGTGATAGAATTGTGTTTGCCACCACAGTGGAAATGCTGATGCTGTCAATTCCTAAGTAGACTACCTGGTCTCCATCTATTTGGGTTTGAATTTCCCTCAAACATATGGCATTATTGGCAATTACCATATTCACCAGGGCAGTCTCCTGCTCAGCTGTGAGAAGTCTTCTACCTCCAATAGATGGCCACCTCTCACATCTGCAAAAATGACATGACCACTACTAATCTACGGTCATCCATGACTGTGTGGCAAAAACTACTCGGTGCTCTGATGTGCTCTAAAACCACATTGAAATTTTTCTTTGGGTCTCATTCACTAAGCATACGTACGCACAAATTTGTGTGCGATATGTGCATACGAGCGATTTTACGAACAAATTATGATTCACCAAAAACATTCGTACTGAAATGAATTCTAAATGTACGAAAAAATGTAAAAACAATGTAAAAACAACTCACACCACACGTATGCAATAATCAAGCACACTGATTACATTCTGCAAGTTTGGTGAACATGAATAAATAACAGAAGTTTGAATACACACACACATTTTATTATTATTATAAGGAAATGGCTTTAACGATTGGAAGCATGCAAATGAACGGATTGTCGAGCACGAGGGATCTGAGTCGCATCGCAAATGCATGCTTGTGTGGATTTCAAGAACTGCAGAGCGGGGTAAAATTGACAATGAAATGAAACGGCAGTATGAAACAGAGAGCCAGTACTGGTCAGAGGTTCTTAAAAGAGTAGTTGCTGTTATTAAATTGATATCTGAGCGAGGACTTGCTTTCAGAGGAGACAACCAACAATTTGGATCACCCCAGAATGGAAACTAGTCAATTTGATCCATTTCTTAGAGAGCATATTGCACGATTTGGCAATGCAGGCAAGGGGACTCCTTCATCTCTTTCTTCTACTGTGTGTGAGGAGTTAACTGATTTGATGGGTGAAAAGCTGCTCTCTGTAATCCTGGATAAAATCAGGATGGCCAAATATTTTTCGATAATCGTTGACTCCACCCCAGACATTTCACATTCAGACCAGCTCACTTTTATTGTCCGATATGTATCTGAAGAAGGAAACACAGAGGAGCGTTTTCTTAAGTTTCTACCCATAAGCAGTCACACTGGTGAGTCACTGTTCAATTCAGTTATATCAGTTCTGACGGAGATGAACATAAACATAGAGAATTGCCGTGGACAGTGCTTTGACAACGTCAGTAATATGTCTGGTGCTTATAAAGGTGTGCAATCTCGCATACGTGAAGTCAACCCGTTAGCTGAATGGGTACTCAATACTCTGAACTTAGTTGGGGTAAATGCTATAAACTGTTGTCTTGAGACTGAGGAGTTTTTCTCATTTGTACAGTCTCTTTTTAACTTCTGCTCAAAATCCACCTAGAGGTGGCAGATTGTTACGTCCAACCTAGAAGAAAAGGAGAAGGGCCGTGTTCAAACTCTGAAATCCTTGTCAAACACAAGGTGGAGTGCGCATGCACAAGCAACCAGCAACCTTTGTCTAAATTATGACAACATTTTCCAGTCCCTTCAAACAATAGCAGAAGATGATCATCAAAACCTGACCACTCGCAATGAGGCCACATCTCTCTCTAGGCAGATGGAGAAGCTTGAAGTTGCCATTCTGTGCAGTGTGTTCAAAAAACAAGCACACAACTTCAAATGGTTGCCCTTGACCTGTCTAATGCTGTTGCTCTGGTGGGTTCATTGAGAGATTTTATTGCAGATCTCCGTGATCAGTTTGAGAGGTTTGAGTCAACAGCCAAAAACATGTCGTCATGTGTATCTCAGACATACAAAAGTGACATACAAAGGGAGAGACGACGTAAAAAGAGTCATCTGTGGCAGATTCACTGAGTACAATGTCAGGAAGAGAGAAGTTTCAAGTTTGTGTGTTTAATGTCATAATTGACAAACTTGTGGTTGAGCTTGATCGGCGCTACAAATCATACAAAGATCTTGAGCAAAGTTTTGGATTTCTGAGCAACATGCATACAATCACCTCTGAAGAACTACATTCTAATGCTATGTGTCTTCAGAAGAAATACCACACGGATTTGCAAGACGATTTCCCTGATGAAATTGCGCAATTCAAGGACTTTACCAAAAATGAGAAAAACAAAAGTGCCGTAGCCTTGCTTCAGCTCCTGAGGAAGAAAAACCTGCAGTCTGTGTTCCCTAATATGGACATAGCTCTTCGTATTTTCTTGACTTTGCCTGTGACTAACGCCAGTGGAGAGCGTTCTTTTTCCAAACTGTCTTTGGTCAAAAACCATCTTCGTTCATCCATGTTACAAGAGAGACTAAACCATCTTACTTTGATATTCCCTGGAAAATGACATTCTCCGATCCCTTGACTTCAGTGACATTATCAAGGACTTCTCTTTCCGCAAAAGCAGGAAAAAAAGATTTTAAGGTAAGCTATTTTCTTAATTGACCCATGGCTAAGCCACGCCCCCAAACGCGATGAGCCAATCACAGTGCGCATAGCTAACCCAATACACTCGGACATTCTCTGCTTCCACGTCCATTGAAATGCATTGCAGTTAGTCAGTTTTGATTCGTTTTTATATGTTTTATCTTGTCATTTTAAGTTTAAAATGGTCAAATGGTGTGCATGGGGTACATGCAACTCCGACACTAGGTATCCTGAGAGGCTGGGCGACGGTGTGTATTTTTTACCCTTTCCCAAGCCACATCTCAACTGAGATAAGTGTCTGCTCTGGATTAAGTTGTGTGGTAACTTAGACCACAACACCAACTAAACGTGGATAAATTAAACAAGGATGTCTACATCTGTTTGAACAAGTCAACAACGTATTTGAACATTATCTTTAACGTAACGTTAGCCTAGCTTCTAGCTGAACAAAATGATGGAGTAAGTTATGTTTTTATGTTTCCACTATTCGGTCGCGCCCGCGCCTCTCTCTTCTGACACACACACACACACACACACACACACACACACACACACACACACACACACACACACACACACATTTCAGAATTGCAATCTTGACATCGCAGCCTGTTCATTATGCTGCGTTCACACCAAACGCGAATAGAGCGTCAAATTCGCACGTATCGCGTCTAGTTCGACGCTTGAACATTTTGAATCCATTAGCGCGTCCAAAGCGAATAGGACGCGCGTATAAAGCGAGCGTTTAAAGCGAAATAGCACCAAACTATAACGTTTACACTGTGAACTGTAAATCTTTGTCTGGAGCTGAAGCTTTTCATCGACCTTCTCGACAATAAAATTATTAATATAACCCTCCAATGCATAGTTAAGGCCCTTTTGGTAACTTCGAGATGATATATAATCTTTCTGTCTCCAAAAATCATCAATTGCCTCCTGTGACAGCTGCCATAGCGCCTGTTACCGAATGTTGACTGTTTGTCCGAGTGAGTGGAGGGGGCGTGGCTTAGCCATAGCTCAATTGTATATTGTAAAGGAATTGGCAACTGTTATTCTGAATGATTCTAGATTATATTTAGGTAAAACAACTTCAGCAGTGTTTTAGATAAATGCGGGTTTTTTTTCCTCTCTCTCTGTAGTTGGTGACCTAAAGTGGTGGGGGGCCCTGCAGTAACTCATAGCCCCGGGGCCCAGTGAGCTCTTAATGCGGCCCTGTGGATGACGTATTTCACAGATGCCCTTTTAAACTCATGGTTGCGCCAGTGATGACATCATAGGCTGCCGCCTGCCAAAGTCAAGTTCATTGTCGTGTTTAGATTCATGCTTCAGGCACCAGTCTTAAAAGCCTGATGTATCAAATATATGACCAAACATAAAACACATGCAAACTTTTTTCTTTTATCATTTTCTCTAAAGGTTTAAAACGTTTTTTGACTATTATTTAATTATTTCAGGCTTTACAGGGTTGATAACAAGTTATTATTTTTATAATATAACAAAAGGAACCCTAAATATAACAGTAGCCTACTTTTGAAGAATACACAAAATGTATAAAGTAAACAAATGTTTCAGATTAAAGTGCAAAAGAACATAACAATAAAGTTAAAAAATGAGGAATCAGTACACAATTCGATGTCAGAGAGGTAAAGTAGTAGACTGCTGTGTTTCAGTGAGACTTTTCTGTCCCTCCATTGACAGCTACAAACTACGCCTTTGACACTTCAAAAAGCTCATTGATTGATTAACTGATTGAAATTAAAGTTACTAAAGTGAATCAGTGAAGAGCAGTGAATGATTCTCTCGTTTCTTTTGTTGTTTGATTAACATTAAATGGCAGAGACAGGTTTATTAGGCTGCTGTCACATTAAGAATGCAGAGATCTAATATACTGACAAGCATTCGATTACTTTCTCAACTGTCTCAAATCTTCACTTAAGACATAACCAACTGCATTTAAGTGAAAACTCACCAAGATGTACATTTTGACATCTTTTATGTATTAGTCCATTTCACGAGTTCACATCTACATATAATTAGTACAATAAGTTTATGCGTATTTGGCGTGCTGTCCGGGGGGAGGGGAGTTAGGCCCGAACCCAGAGTACTCCCCCAGTTGGTAAGTGTAGATGGAACTGGAAGTGAGGAGATGGGGTGGAGGAGCGATGCTGACAAACTTTCAATGAACAGAGATAGGTCTGCTGTGAATTTATACTCTGTCATTGAGTTGATTACTGATTAATCTCCAGCTGTGCATAATTTGGTTAATTATCTGAACCTGCTCCTCCCGAACTTTGTTAATAAAACATCATTTAAGCGTACACCGGAAGCCCAATGTAGCCTATGCTTGTCCGTGTTTTGTTCCATCTTGGATCGCATGTGAAGGAAAAGCCAACTGGGGAACGGTGTCTCTTTCACAGCTCAATACGCTTTTAAGTCTTTTGTTGTTGTTGTTGTATCAGGCACATCCGGCAAGAGACTGTATATAATGACAGTCACATTACATGATTTGACTGATGTGGATGTTACGTAGGATGGTTTTATTATTTATTAAGTACAACATTTCATATCACTGTTATGCAGATGATTCTCAGCTTTACCTTCCAGTAAGGCTTGACACCACTGCTCCATCTGATGTGTTATTGGAATGTGTAGATGATATCAAGAGGTGGATGACAAATAATTTTCTGCAGCTAAATGAGGATAAAACAGAGGTTTTAATTCTGGGTTGTCCGGCAGATTCCTCTCCTGCTCTGAAAGCCCAGTTAGGTCCTCTCTCGACAGATGTATGCAAACAAATCAAAAACCTTGGAGTGATCTTTGACTCTTCACTATTTTTTGATAAACAAATTACTGTTATTAGAGGAAGCTTTTTCCATTTAAGATCTATTGCAAAGTTGAAGAACATTCTTTCAAGCAAAGATTTAGAAGTTGCAATTCATGCATTTGTAACATCACGGTTAGACTACTGCAACTCTCTTTATTGTGGTCTTCCTCAATCTTCACTATCTCGTTTACAAATTGTTCAAAATGCAGCTGCAAGACTTTTGACTGGGTCTAGGAAGAGGGATCATATTTCTCCTGTTTTGGCATCCCTTCACTGGCTTCCTATTAAGTTTCGAGATGATTTTAAGATCCTTATGTTTGTTTATAAGGCATTGTCTGGCTGTGCACCAAGATATATTTGTGATCTTATTGTGCCATACTGTCCTGCTAGGGCACTTAGATCTTCAAATCACTTGCTTTTAAATGTGTCACGAAGTCGCTACAAATTAAAGGGTGATCGGGCCTTTTCTGAGGCCCGGCCCAAGCTTTGGACTCGTCTCCCTTATCATGTGAGGTCTGCTCCTTCATTGGACATTTTTAAATCTACTCTGAAAACACATTTTTATTCTTTAGCTTTTGGAAACTTGTAATTGTTATTTATAGTGTAGTCCTGTTATGCACTATGTACAGGACTTTGGATCAATTTGTATTGTGTTAAAAGTGCTTTATAAATAAAGGTTGTTGTTGTAGGAGGGGCAACAGCTCTCCACCTTAAAGGAAAGGAACAGAATGCAGCATTGTGTTTTCATAATTGTTGGAAGCCAAAATAAAAAGGAAACAAAATTATATATAGCACAGCCCTAGTCATTAAATCATTATTTTGAGCAAGGAGGCCCCCTGGCCCTACGTAACTTGCGTACTTTGCGTACAGGGAGGACCGCCACTGACCCATGACCAGTGTTGGGCAGTAACGCGTAACTAGTAACGCAGTTACTTTTGACAGTAACTAATACTGTAACGCATTACTTTTTAAATAAATTAACTCTGTTACCGTTACCATATGGTGCGTTGTCCGCGAGTCAAGGCGAGAGCAAGACGAGTTTCTCAAAGTGGAAATATGCTCATTATTTCACTTTAGTTGAGCATAAAGACAAAAACCTTTTAGTCAAATGTAAGCTGTGTCTTTCTGGATCGAAGGTCCTATCTACTGCGATAAACAGCAACTCCAATCTGTCGGAGCACCTCCAGAAACTACATGCCTCGACGAAGCTAGAAGCTAACCCGGTGTCGGTGGACACACTCGAAGTGAGTCAAGCCCCTCCAGCCAAACAACAGCGGCTAGATTTTAACCGGACTGTTAGCCAGGGACAGATCAACGAAGCTATTGCACGGTATGTCGTTGAAAACATGCAGCCTGTCTCCACTGTGGAGTCGCCGGCGTTCAGGCAGCTCGTTAGCATGATAACATGTTCAGGCGGCACACAGCAAATGGGACGAAAAACTTTTTCCAACTACTTGGATAAAGAATATTCAAAAATGGAAAGTGAGCTGAAGACATGATTTGAGGGGCTAGACTACATCGCGACCACTGCAGACATTTGGTCTGTCCACAACAAAAGCTTCCTAGGCATGACAGCCCACTGGATAAACACCGCTACTCTTCAACGCCAGAAAGCTGCGTTGGCCTGTAAAAGGATCAAAGGTAGACACACGTATGAGGTCATTGCTGCTGAGATCGATCACATTCATTCATTATGAATGTCTGTCTGTCAACAAAAGTTACAGCTACGGTTACTGATAACGGCTCTAACTTTGTAAAAGATTTTTTAAAATTTACAGAAGTGCTACCGCCTAGTGCACAGCACTGTGGAGTAAGGCTAGCCCCTCGACTTTGGCTTCAGAGTTAGTGGGCGATTTGGTTGGCAAAAAACTGCTTGTGCCATGCTCCACAAGGTGGAATTCATTTTATGATGCGGTGGCAAGAATAGTTGAAATACCCATGACTGACTTGAGTACCATCTCTAATCGTTTAGAGCTAAAATGTATTGGTGAGAGGGAGCTTCAGTTTCTGAGGGAATACTGTGCCATCATGAAGCCTCTCACAGTTGCTCTCGATATCCTGCAAGGAGAAGAACCGCTACTATGGCACCCTCCTGCCCACAATAGAAGTTCTGATGTCGAAGCTACTGGAGATAAAAGAAGGCCTGATTATTGCAACTGGTCTACCTGATGCCATAGTTCAGATAAGAAACATTCATCAATATTCAAAAGAAGTTTATAGATGTAAACATTAATATTTTTAGCTGAGCAAGCACCAATATAGCCTAAGAAATGGAAAGAATGTAAAGTGCACAACATAATTTTTTATTCTAGGCACACGCACACACACACACACACACACACACACAGTACTGCACCTACCCACTGGATGAAAAATAAACTTTTATTTCGATTTCATTTTAATTTTGTCCAGTCAGTCGCACATATATTTTCAGTTTCTTAAAGTGTGTGTTTTTGTGATGTTTAAATAAATGATTTTATAACTCATATCTATAGGTCAAAAATCACATAGTGGTGTAAATGCAGCTACTCCATCCAGTGCACCTGTCGAGAGACTTTTTAGCCTGGGAGGTCTGGTACCGTCTCCAAAGAGGAACAAGCTGTCTGACCAAAGGTTTGAGAGACGACTTCTCATGCGGTACAACCACTGGTTTGAAGGGTAAAACTCAACTTAAACCTTCATTCAGGTCCTTGCTAGTAAGCACCTTTTGTAGTTTCAAATAAATAAGCACACATTTGTTATTAAAAATATTTGTTTGTTATTAATAATGGTTAGTTTAGTAGCCACAGTTACATTTATGCATTATAAAATGCATTACGTTGTATTGCTAGGAAAAATGCTGTTTTTTGTTTTGTTTTTGTTTGTTTGTTTTAAAAATTGTATGGACAATTGTATGGATTTTGCACTCTGAATACACACAGCTTACTTTACATAAGTTGGTGACATGCAACTCTTAATTTGTGGTAAGGTTGAAAATTGCTCATAGATTTCATTTTTAAATGGCATTTATATTTTTTTTATGTTTTTTTTTTAATGATGTTTAATATCATTTATGTTTGTCAATAATAGCAGTTTTTTTGGTGCTGAGTTTCTCGAAATTGATTCTGAATAATTCAGATTGCTTTCATTTATTTCAAAATGTTTTGTGTTATGTTGTACATTGTTGATAGTTTTCATACTTAAGCTGTGAAAGGAACATTTTTAAGGGCTCAACACAACAGCTTTTATGATGCAGAAGCCACTTTAGTTTGTGATTCTGAATATATTATTCAGCTTGTTTTATTTATTTCAGAAATCCTTGTGATATATTCAGTTTGTTCTGGTCTGACTTAAATAAAATAGTGTTTAAAAATTAATTTCTGTTTAAGTCAGTTTTGTGTTTGTATAGACCATAACGCATAAAAGGGCATTAATGGGAACATTAAAGAACGTTCTTTAAAAAAGTAACTAAAAAGTAACTTTTAACAGTAATGCATTACTTTTTGGTGTAAGTAATTAAGTTACTTTTTGAATGAGGTAACTAGTAACTGTAACTAGTTACTATTTCTTAGTAACTAGCACAACACTGCCCATGACCCCTTCTGTCTATCAAACACTACTACTAGCCAAAGGTTTTAGAACATTGTGCAGTTCTAACTTCCTGGTTTTTTTTTATTCTTTAGATGTCTTACAACAACAAGTGAAAACTGAGAAAAAGCAGGCCTCAGAGCTGTGACCGTGCAAAAATGGCTCCTTTATGCCCCTAAACGGCAAAATATCAAAGTATATATTTATTCCTGAACAGCGAAGTATATACATTTTTCAGTTTGTAGTGCTATGTTGTTTCTGTCATTGTTGTTGCGTTTTCCATTTGCATTTACTTCCATCTTACTGATGCTGGTTGCATTTGTTATATGTTGTCCAGGCTCTTCTCCTGGCGGTTAGATTCTGCTTTATTAATTCAGAATGAACAATTCCATCAAGTCACTTTGTCTTCCAGTTCAACATAACCTGTACATAAGTTGTATTTTAAGTTTTTATGAATGTGATATTTTTCCAGTTAATGGTGTGGGAGCATAAATAAATACATTTACATGTAAAATGGAGGATGTTGTATTTACTTTGTTTGAGTTAGTGACTTTTTGGTTGAAACCATGTTAATTTCTGCCCTTCATGGTCTCTGATTGGAAGAAGTCCACACAGATATAATTTACTGGCCTAGAATCCTACTGTACATTAAGCAAGATTAACATTGATTCAATGTTGATTTAGTGTTGGTCTGCTATCTGGGTTATTAACTTTATTAATTACAGTAATCCTGATACTACAGCATGAGATCCAGCAGTGTTTGTGTCAAACATATCTTGAAGAGTTTGAAAAACACGTTGAGCACAAAGAGCTTTGATCTACTGTATCATTCAGACACAGACAGACATCAACAATCAGCACATGAAACTCAATGCTGACAATCAACAAAAAGCTTCATGCCACAATGCATGCTGGATACCAGCATAGTTCAAAGCTTGCAATGCGGCATGAATGTATTATGCAGCTAATTTGTCCTAGTATTGCATTTATTTCCTTTTATGTTTGCTGTTGTTTCTGTCGTGACTTTGCAGTAGCTTGTTTTGTGATGTTCAGAGTTTATATGTGTTCCTTGGTTTGTCTGTTGTTTTTTGCGTTAAGTTTTTAATAAACTGTATTTGCTTATAGATCCTCGAATCAATTACACTCCTTTTCCCCCAGCAAAACGATACAAGATCTTACTGACACAAACACTTAAGGCCTGAGTATGTGCAGTCTTTTATGTGCAACTTTGAGACACAGAATAGACGGATTACTCTTTAACTTACTGTTTCAAACTAATTTTTTACATTAGTGCTGATTTATATCAGGATCAGGAACAAGGAAATGTTGACCAGGAAATATTGCCTCTGCTATATATAATGGCATCCAGGAAAGAACATTAGCGGCAGAGAGGTTTATGCATGCATATACTGTGTCAATAAATTACTCACTCAATCGGTTCAGTGACAATTATGCTGAGATCAAGATCTTTTAATGCAAACATACAATTCCCAATGTTCAGTAATGTGGTCGAATTAATGTACGTGAATGTAACTGGATTATAAATGCAAAGTTGTCTTTGCAATGTCGTGTTTAGATGAATAGATGTGCATATAATTAATAGAACTGCACGGAAAAGGATAAAAAGAAAAAAAGGATCAACTTGATTAAAATATAAATACACAAACACATGTAAGATGCATTGTATACATAAGAACAGAACACAGTGATTGCTATTACTTGCATGGTCAAATCAAAGTGCCATACAGAGCTAAGCTCAAACAAAAAGACAAAAGTTCATCCATCCATTTTATAAAGCACTTGTCACGGTGCCTATGGACAGTCAGGATCAGCATACCATACATTCTGAATCACGGCTGCTTGTATTTGCCGTTTGCTTGTGTTTCTGGGCTCTGGAAGATTTTGTTTGGTTTTTTCATGACTGTTCCTACAAGTGCTGAGGAAGGTCAGGAACACCGGTATGAACGTGATGCCATGGACGGCCCCAAACAGAATGACTAAGAACATGATTTTGAAGAAGGTCCTGAAGAGGTAGCTTTTAGCAGCCGCGAGCACCACCACACCGGCGATAGTGGACACGGCACCCTGAACGATGGGATAGCCCAGTTTAGTGATGGCATCCATGGCTCTCTCATTCGCTGAGGACTTTTCACTTGACACAAAAGCATAGGATATGTGAGCAGAGAAGTCGACAGAAAACCCAATACAGATAACAAGATTAATCATAGACACAGAGTCCAAACTAACATCCCATAATGCCATGAAACCGGTCACTCCCACAATGACAGATGCGATGGCAAATGTCACCCAGAGAGAGCAAAGAGGGTTTGGGATCAACAGGAGTGAAATGACTAGCATTACACATGTAGCAACTACTATATTCTGGATTGTATTACTGACGATGACGGCATATTGGTCGAAATAGATGAATGCGGGGTGATACACTATCAGATCAACGGGTGTCTGCAACTTCCCACATGTTTCTGCGGTTTCTCTAAATGCATTCAGCATGTTCTTCTCATCAATCGCTGTGAGGATGTTCACAGTCTGAATGAACATTCGTGATGCATGGATTTGATTGTTAGTGAAATTAACATCTTGACTAAAACCAGACAGATTAAGAAATGAAGCTAAATTGCTTTTGAATTGGGTTTCATTGTCTGAACTGAAACCAGACTTAATGTATTCTCTAAGCCAAGAAATAGGCGAAATGCCTGAATTTGCAACTGGCAGATTTTGGAAATTTTCCAAACACAAGTCAAGACTTTTGCGAGCAGTTGAGTTCCAGTACTGAAAGTGTTCATCCTTTATAACTACCATGACATTGGGACCAAAGGCAGAGAAGAATTCATCTTCTTTGTCATAGTAACTACCAACATATGAGCCGTCTGCTGCTAAATTTTTTAAATCTAGACCTTCCTGCAATTGGAAGCATCCATAGATACTGACTGCCAAATACCCGGCATAGATCAGACACACAAGCGCCTTAACCCACACTCTTGTTAAGAAAGGGCCGTAATAGTTTTTGAAGAATGAATCCATTGGCATTTCAAATTCCTTACGTGTGTTTTCATCATACGCCCCACCAACACAACAGCCTCCACCATTACCAGTGGCTTCTGGGACTTTCATGCAGGTCAGCCAGTGTCTATTGCCTTTCTCTCTCTGTCCGTTCAGTGCGAGACACGCGCCAAAGAAGGTGATGTTGAAGATGTAGCAGAACAGAAGAGCTGTGCTGGTGTACATGCAGAAGGACTGAACTGAGCGGAAGGGCGTCATGAGGCCGATGTAGAAAGCCAGCACATCTGTCAGCGTGGTGATAGTGATGGACACGCCGGCCTCTTTGTACGTCTCTGCTAAACGAAGCTCAACGGCTTTATGAACTTCAGTCTTCTGCCAGCAGGAGATCATAATGAACATGTCATCAACGCCAACACCTGGAGGAAAGCAGAGACGGTGAGCCTGTGATCATCAGCTGTGAGACACTTACTAGGTGATGAAATAAATGACATTTACCCAGAATCAGAAAGGGGGCTGTGGCCACGGTCATGGCAAACGGCATTCCACAGTACAGCAGCAGACCAAAGCTGGCCAACACGGCCATCCCAGCGGAGACGACTCCGAACGTAGCCACCCACACCTTCGTCCTGACACAGTCTAACCTGAGGAAGAGGACATGCTATAGAGATCAATCACATTGCCAGTGACAGAAACATATGCTTATGTGATTATTTTATAATTATTTGTGATACCTCAAACAAGACACAATTGAAATGGAAATGGCCAGGAAATACGTAACAGAGAAGAGGGGGATGACAGAGTCTGAATTGGTCTCAAGCTCATTCTGTCTTGATTTTGATGTAAAGTAAGACACATGGACCTGTAGAAATTCGACACAAAACACAGTTCAGTATAGTTACTTTACACATGAATGTGTTGCATTGTGTTGAAGCACAGTGAAGAATAAGTTAAGGCAAATTATGACAAGACATGAATAGCCTGAAAAAAAATCAAGCAAATTTATATCAATGTTGTTCATTTTATCAAAATATTGTTGTTCAAATTAATTTTGGTGCTTGAGTTTTTGGAGACTAATGAGTTATAGTTATTATTTGATTAAAGGGTTAGTTCACCCAAAAATGAAACTTCTGTCAGTAATTACTCACCCTCATGTTGTTCCAACCCCGTAAGACCTTCGCTCATCTTCAGAACACACATTAAGATATTTTTGATGAAATCTGAGAGCTGGATCACTCCTCCATAGGCTTCTATGTAATTGATATCTGCCATCCCAGAAAGTTAGTAAAGACATTGTTAAAATAGTCCAAGTGACTACAGTGGCTCAACCTTAAGTTTATCAAGCGACGAGAATACTTTTTGTGCGACTTTATTCAACTATTAATTTTCATATTTTAACAATATCTTTACTAACTTTTCTGGGATGGCAGATATCGATTACAGAGAAGCCTATGGAGGAGAGAGACAGCTCTCAGATTTCATCAAAAATATCATAATTTGTGTTCTGAAGATGAACGAAAGTCTTACGGGGTTGGAACAACATGAGAGTGAGTAAAGACTAGGGGTGTCGAAATTAATCGTTTCTGCGATGCAGCCAAAAACAAATCATCCACCCATTCTCTGATTTAAGTATCCGCATTCGATGGTCAAATTACAGTTATTCTGTGTTACGCGTGATTATAAATGGATGATCGTCACCTTCAATAGCGGATTCGGTGACGGTTGAGGCGCGCATCTTTAATGGTAACATAATACACTGATTAATGAGCGCTGCTTTTAAATGAACATTTCTTTAAAACTAAATTTATTTGACAGATTTTCCTTTTCTTAATGGCATAAACAAGCTTTACTCTCTTGAAACTTAAACTGGAATGTCACTGTTTCTGCCATTGCGACTTCCTGAACAGGCGAGCACACACAGTCAAATTTTAAATTGAGGATGCGGTGAATTAAACTGAATCGATGACATGATAATCGTAATCGAACCGAACAGTGAGACCAGTGTAGGTTCACACCCCTAGTAATTACTGACAGAGTTCTCATTTTTGGGTGAACTAACTCTTTAATGTCATTTGAGGTACTTTTACATAAACAGTGGTCATCAGGTATCTGTATACATGTAGATATAACTCATAACTCACAATCATTTCCATGACTTACCGTTTCCTGTTCTGTAGAGTTTGAGAGGAGTTTTAGAAAGGCATCAAGCCAGTTTTTCATCATCTTTTCTTCTTTCTTCTTCTCGTCTAAGAAATAAAAAAGCCTGACCGCTTTGGCACTGGTGAGCTCTGAGCTATTCGGCTTTAGCTTTACACCGCCGATGGTTGTTCCCAAAAATGTTCTATTATTATTCATCGGATATTTTATGTTTGAAGAAACTATTTCAGTAGCATTGTAATTTATAATGTCTAAAATTGCATTTGACATGCACCTTCCCTTTGTTTTGGCACAGAGGTTTTCAAAAGTCTTGTTTCCTGACGTTATACTTTTCACTTGTCTGTCTAGCTCTATAATGTCGTTAAAAGCTGCTTTAGTCAATATATTTTCTCCTTGCAAGCCTGTGATGATCAAAGAGGCATAAGTGCCATCAGACGCAAGCCGTAGTTGAGAAAACTCTTCAGATTGTGGGAAATGTTCCACCACAATCGCCCTCTCCAACTTGGCAGGTCCATTGACAGGCGTAAACTGGTCTTCAATATCATTTGCCTTTCTGTCGTGAAGAAAGATGAAACCAGGTCCAAGTGCAGCAGCCATACATAAAGCTAATAAAATAAACACCCATGGATGTCTACCAACAACACAACCGAGTTTTTCAAAGGCCAGAGACAGAGGCCTTTCGATGCAGTCTGTTTTACACTTCGCCATCCTCAATACACGTCAACAGCCTACAGAGAATCTCTTGCTCTTCTGCAAAGCCCCAGAAACATCCTCCTACAATGACTCAATGTTGTCTTAACATACTTATAGGCTGAGCTGAACACTGTTGCTCTTTAACAAATTATGGTTACTCATTAGCAAACTTCCTTGTTGGCACCTGCCCCTCCTTACCACAGAAACTGCATCAATATTAAGGGAGCGTAACGAGGATGTGGATACACATGTAAATTCTAGTCTTTAAAGAAATAATTGACTACAACACCCTGGGAATTCCCCCATCCAGGGAAATATCTGATCAAACTCAAAAGCTGTATTAACTAACCCAGATTCACTTCTACAACAAGGGCAAAAGATGTGGGTCCAGTATAAAAATAGAAACACACTACATTACTACATTAAGCCAAGGCTGCAAAAATATCTTACCTGCAGAAATGAAACCAAAAATCATTGAAATCATGGAAGTTGCCTTTCAAACAACTTTTCGCCACGTATAGTTGTATTGTGTGGAAAAATCCAATGCTCAAATTGAAGGGGACACCAATATCTGCTCTTGTGAACACGCCTGCGGAGCATGCGCAGATGGGAGTTTTACTCAAAATTGTTC
The DNA here is from genome assembly GCA_021464565.1 of Rutilus rutilus. Lineage (NCBI taxonomy): Eukaryota > Metazoa > Chordata > Actinopteri > Cypriniformes > Leuciscidae > Rutilus > Rutilus rutilus. Next base: position 767,871 of record JAJAQA010000006.1, on the reverse strand, counting down.
TAAGGGCAGAAAAGAAAATGATTGGCTTACAGATTCAACCAATGAAATTAAAGTAGAGGCAGGGTCAAGACTTTAAAGGTGCTCTAAGTGATGTTGGGTGACGTCACTTCTTGTTGACGTTTAAAGTATTGTCAAACAAAACGGAGGCTAGCTCGACCCTCCCTCCTCCTCATCCGCGCACTAACCCCCCAAACCCCACCACAAATCCTTCTTGTTGGTTATTGGCTGGAACAGTTTGTTATGTTTCGTGGTGCGGGTTATCCCAGTCTGTTTTTCTTGCCGTTTGTGGAGCCTGGGCCGTCTACAGAGGCCACGAGTCCGGTAATTCTGCTAAATGGAACAGCGCGTTCTTCAAAGCGTCAGTCAGCTCGCTCTGCTAACGTTACTCCGGTTATCTCTGTATGTACATTTTAGGCAACAATAAAACGAAATATGTTATAAAATACCACACTGCCTCTTTATGTTTTCATTTAAAGAAATCTTAAACATTATAGCCACACAAATGTGGTTCAGGCAACGCGTATTGATTATATTCACTGCATGTAACGTTAGCCTATTTATAACAAAATATATATAACACAACCCTGCCTCTTTTCGTTTCAATTTTAAAGATATTAAACTTATTAATATGGTTCAGGCAATATTTGCATCTGTACTCTGATCATTCCCGAGGAAAGGCTGTTCCAGGGGGGGTACATGAGCACCCGGTGATTGCACGGATCTCAAATTTTCATAAATCTTTATAAATAAACCACAGACTTGAGCTTTAAACAACTACATTTTAGCCTGAAAAACTCTTAAAATTACATTTTGTGACACAGTAACAGTAGTATTATATTAAACTGTATATTAAAAAAATGGCACTTCTTATGTTGTCATTCCCCTTGTAGCACGTGCAAGTGACGATACTCTGTCAACCAATCAACGTCCTGCAGTGAGTCTAGCTCCACCCTTTAGTACCGTACCACTGTGCTAGGTACCACAACGGAAGGGTACCCAAAAAGTGGTACGGTACGGTTCGACATTTTGGTACCATTCACAACTTTTGATAGTGGAAACGCAAATAAATGCGTACCGTACCGTACCGCTCAGTGGAAACGAGCCAATATTGTGTCATTGTATTAAGGCCAGCAGTGAGTACACAAATAAAACAGTAAAAAATAAAAATATTTTTAAAAAGTTCACCTTACCTTATTTTATCCTATCATTAATGTCCTTCATATAGCTTCTTGGCTGACTCAGGAACACTCTGTAGGGTGACATGCCTTGAGGTGACAACTTCAAGGAGGAATCAACAGCATAACTGTGAAAAAATAAATAAAAACAGTAACAGATATCAGAAGCAGCAATATAGGCAAAGCCCATGAAATTGTACTCAAAGACCAGCATGGTCTGCATTAAATTTGTTGCGTGATTGCATTAGGCTTGCAGTGAGTAAACAAGTTAAACAGCAAGATTTTAAAGATTTATATGTTTACTATACCTTATTGTAACATGAATGTCCTTGGAGTAATGAGCAGCTTTCCATCAACAAGGTATGCGACGAGGGGGATGTAGTCATTCAGCTGTTCAGGTTGGACAGCCATAGTTACTGCAGGGTCTTTTTTGGTGAGCTGGTAACACCTTAGATGTTCCAAGAAGCCAGCTGTGAACAGTTCAATAATGAAAAGTATGCGACTACGATCTACTATACAGATCTCGAGTACTTTCCCAAAGTCTGGTAGTCCACTTGTGTGCCCAACTGAGATCACCATTCCTTTGGAATATTTTGTCCCATTTAAATACACGGTGGATGTGAATGAAACAGTGTCCAGACCTTTAAACTTGTTCCATATTGCCACCCTGATAGCAGCATCCAAGATGTCCACAGATACAACAGTTACATGACCAGTTTCAATGCTTGGTTTAAAAACACTTGGCATCTCCAGATAGTATGCCAACATTAGTTGATGTCTTGTGGCCAACGTGTGCAGAACATTTTTGAAGTTGCCAGCATCACGGACCACCTTTTTAAAGAAAGAATTTTTTGCCTCAAATCTTAGTGTCCAAAATTCAATTAGGGGACCAAATTATTGGATTAGCATAGGATAATGTTCCAAATAATGATGTTTAGGATGCAATTTAGTACATGGAAAAACTTCTAAAAGCAACTGTCGATGGTCAGAGATTTTGGCTTGCAGGTAGCACAGGGTTTCTGCTGTGAATGAGGAGCTGGATAACAACTCAACAATGTCTTTTAATTCCAGAATTATATTCCACGTTTTTTCCCCCTCTGGAATACAGTGGCCAACCAACAGTGGAAGAAATCTCAGAAGTGCCCAGTTCTGGTGTCCATTGCCACCGATAGTTTTGTTTTTTTGAAAGTTTTTTTGTATTGTCTGGGGTCTGTTAGTTTTGTCATAGAATTGAAAGGGGAATGTTTTTATTCTCTCATTAAGGTCATTCAATGTAAAATACTTCTTAGCAATCAAATCTGAGAGGCATATGCAGAGCTCCACGGGTACAATTCCTTCAAATGCATCGTGTAGAAAATCCGGTGGAAATCCTTTTGCAGCCTTTTGCAATCCTTGGTGAGCCAGTCTGTTTAAAGGACAGTCTCTCTTTATACCATCAACACAAGACAGATCACTTTGCTTAAGCACATTAATGGCTTCATCAAACAATCTTGGTGTTCCCAAGGTAAAAACCCCACTTCTGACATTATACTGCTGAAGATCTACACGACTTGCCGTACAAAATCTGCAAAACTTATCAACATTGAAAGACTCTTGAAATCCAGAAAGTGAGTGTGCACCCAAATTGTCTGCAGATACATACAAAACTGTCCCTTTGAGATTAGAGCCAAGACTCTGAACAAACACACCTTCTCTCTCAAGGAGCTCAAGATCCCTAATCAGAGGCTCTAGAACCTTGCTGTAACCATATTCTTTTATGTGTACAGTTTTGCACAACACAGCTAGATAAATTGATGATAATGTTGAGCGAAGTCGTATGGGTAAATTGGCAATCACCCAATATACCCCACAAATTTTGTGCTTTTTTTTTGAAGTACCTAACGGATTACAAATTTCGAAATCATCAATATATAGTCCAAGAGCTATACCATTTTCTTCAGAGACAATCTAGTTTTCTTTAAAATATTCTCCATCTCGAATTGAACCGTAATCACCTTCATGTTGACTGGATCTCTCTAGTGTCTGAAGAACCTCTTTTCGTTCCAAAAGTTTACTGAGCAAATCTAAAATAGGAACATAAACAAAAGTATGATTTTTTTCTTGTGCATTTAACACATACTCAACTGGTTCAATAACAGATTTTTTTTTTTTATAAAATGACTGTCTTTTGCGCTCCGTGCCAAGAGGCCCCTCCCTTGAGAGCAATCTGAGTGGGTTCAAAGTTTGTAATTCTTCAGTCAATGAAGTTACAACAGAGGCATCAACACTGCAATTATTTTCTTTGAAAATATTATCAATGACAGTCTTTTTGATAATTGATAATAATTTGAAACTCGTTTTGATGAGCAAATTCTCCAATGTCAAATAACTCATCAACTATTTCCTGCACTGCTGAATTTGATACATGTAAAAGTGTTTGCATGCGGAGAAATAGAGATCCCACCTGATTTTGGATGGCCTTGCCATTTTCAAGTCCAGATCCAGCTGCCTCAAATACAGAATCAGTTTCAAATATATCTTCAGTGTCTGAAACAAAATCGTCTTCAACAACAGGCACAGAAACGGCAAGCTCTGCCACAAGCTCTGGTCTGAAATTTTCTAAGGTGGAAGGCTTATGATAGCGACTTCTATGAGAAGTAAAAGTAGATAGCACACTAGACTTGAAAAAACAACCTGCAAATGGACAATTAACAAGTTCTCTGTTTCTCAAATGAATCTTCAGATGGATGAAATATTTGTAAATGTCACAAGACTCTGAGAATGTACATAAATCACAGGATAATTTGGTTAAAATCCTGTATCCTTTTTTATGTTCTTTTAAATGATTTTTAAGTTCGGCTTGGGTTTGAAAAGTTTTTAAACAGTCTTTATGAATACAGGTGAGGCCTGAACTCCTCCGATGATGCCCATGACACTCTTTGTAGTGCTGTAGTGTTCTTCCCTGACGATAAGTAGAGAATGCACAAAACTTACATCTCCACTTCATTAAGGGAACATTCTTGAAATCTGTCAAGAGGAAGAAAAAAAATAAGAAAAAAATGTATTGCACGGCCTCAATGAAGGTCAGTGAAATGCTTAAAATCTAATATACCCAGTTTTATTATATAGATGGAAGGTGATATTTTAAGCACCTTTGCACTGCATTACTATTCTCTACAAAGATACAAATAAATCCAGTAACATTTTAAAAATCAAGCGAGAGAGAGCAAGACAGTTTGAAGACGGTGAGAGGGCGCGGGCGCGGCCGGGACAAAGGAGCGCAGTGAAAGGGAGTGAGAGTAATTGACAGCTAATATTAACCAATCTAAAACCTGCTTTAAAGTTAAGAACGTAAGGATGAAGTTTGATTGGTTATGTAACGTTGTCCGGCCACCGCGTGTCATAAGGTACACACTGTGCAGTAATTTGCGAACGTTTTGTAGAGAAATGAAAACAGGTCGCGCCACAATCATTATTTGCACTCGCACAAATGCTCCCAAATATATTTTTAGGTCACACAGATTAAATTTCGGGAGCTTAAGCGAACAAAATGATCGCAATTTCGAGCCTTGTATTAGGAATATATCATATTGGCAGAGTTTTAACATGCTGACTGTCGTAACCGAACGCGACGCGCCGTTTGAATGCTGTATAGAGAATGATTGACAGCCGCAGTGGAGGGAAGATGAGTTTCCGTGAATTTGAATTAAACAATGTCAATATTCTTCTGTAATGTTAACTTACCTCACATTAAGCTATGGAATGTCTTTAGATTACTTTTAAGCACTAAATCATTATATCAGATCGTGACAGGCCTAATCTTTTGACTGAGTTTTGTCGACAGCCGTAACATTACGCAGCACGAAATGTGACAAAATGCGGCCACCTCATAATTTTCTAGGCCGGAAAAACCCTGCAGTATTTTCGGATTGTTTAAAGGTGAACTAAGTAACTTTTTTACCTTAACTGAACAGCTTCGGAGTCATTGGAATGGTTATATTACTTATTTCGGGTTGAATGGTGGTCGTTTCGCACCCCCCTGGTGCCCGTGAGCGGAAAATTCGCACTTGCAACTTTGAGGTGACGGGCCGCCGGCCGCCGCGGCAGGAAGTATCGCGTGATATCAGGTCTCGCGATGTAAACAATTGCTTTACGACCAAAAGAAATCTGCTAAAATGCTGTCATTATTGCGCTCCCTCACGCTGTCCGAACCCGAATGAAGAAGACGTTTTAAAGAATGTCCCATCTGCTTTGATGTCGTTGATCTGCTAGCCTCTGGTGTCTGAGAATCACCAACGAGTTTTTACAACAGTGTTGTCAAATATCTATTCCGAAGCTGTGGGGGAGCTCTAGAGAGAAACCTGCGAGCAAAAAGCCAGAATACAGCGAAGAAATCCCGAAGCTACTGAGTGCTGCTTTAATTCATATTAAGTCCTACACTAGACATAGGCCTAACCCCTCAAACACGATCATCACCATGTGATTTCCACTTAGATTGCCCAGAAATGAGCTATGTAATGTTGGCTAAGTTAACTATGGCAACAGACATTTGTTCAAAGGCAAACAATGCTTTTCTGCTCCAGTAATGTTATACGCGTAGCTGCTACTACACACCCACCAACTAACAAAAAAATACGGTATAAGTTGTGAACCAAAGTTATATATTAAATAATTTTACCATTTGGTGTTCTGATAAAAGGTGAACTGGTGAGGGAAAACACCATGGTGTCGTTAAATTCGCAGAGCACGGTCAATGTGCTGCTTACACGAATTAAAACGTAATGTCCTTCATTTATAATTACAAATTAAAAAGAAAAACTCACCTTCCACGGATATTTTGTGTTTTTCAGCACGAATTCCCGTAATGGCTCCTGCTGGCAGCTGCGTCAACTCAAAATGGCGACAACTTCTCTCTGTGTTTCGCGGTATTTGCTCCGTATCACCCCTCCCCCAACGTAACTTACAGCCACGAGTTAAATGAACATTTGCAAGCCAGACAAAAATCTCACAAGTAGTCAACATAATGTATAACTTTAAGTTTAATTTTCGAAAACTTATACTCTTGAGTTCAATTTCCACAACTTATCATTGCAATTGGAGTTAAAGACAAGAAGTAAGTTCATATAACTTAATGGGGCTCTCATGTTTTACAGTGTGGACTACCACAGCTTTCCATCGGCTAAACAGACTGTGACGAGATTGCGTAAGTCCACGGGGGATATATTGACTGCGGCTTCTCGCCACGCTTCGCCTTATATTTTTGTTATATTTATATTATATTTAATATAATTTTATATTATATTTTTGTTGAGGACATTGTAGTTCCATACGGACAATTTGTGTCGCTTGAATGAACATTCGGTCTGTTGGCCAGGACATTGGGACATTGGGGTTCTGAGGGTTAAATGTGTGTGGATAATTTGAGAATGTTTGTTTGCTGTGTCGGAGTGCGGCCGCCGTGGCTCCAGCTGTGAAATAAGCGCATGTTGCTGCCCGTCTGGGTATTATAATGTGATATATCTCTCAATACACTGGGTTGAACTTGTGTTTCATTGTTTTTTCGTTAATATATAATTATAATGTAGATCTTATTCTATATATTTTTCTTTAGTGTTTATTTAACGAAAGTAAGCTGTTACTGGCTTTATTTATATCAGTAGGTATCAGATCCACCCGTTTCCTTATGTTTTGCGTGCAGTACTTTTCTCTTGCTTTGATAAGGGAAATTGTTACATGTTGTCACTGTTTAATTGTCATTTTTTATTAATCTAAATATTACATTCTTTTTGTTTACTGCATTTATTTGACTGAAGCAAGAGTATTATGTCTTATTTTATTTCTATCTTGTTTGGTAACCTAATGTTCAGGATTTGTAGATCTTTAAAATAATAGAGCTTTTCAGAATCGTGAGAGAATCGTGATCTTTATTCCAAGCAAAAAATTCATGATTCTCATTTTAGCCAGAATCGTGCAGCTCTAGTACCAGCAACACTTGTGAATTGAGAGATTAAAATGGTAAGAATAATATCTTTTCAGCTCCAATTTCTGACCCTCCAATCAAAAGTGTTGCCGGTACTGTTCCAATAATTATTTAGCTTTCTTTCCACTCACCTTGTTGATCTTGTGAACTCGCACCAGAACAACTACACAATACTTTCCATACAAGCACACACATTTGTTTGTGCACTTGTTTAAAATATCTGTAGTAATTTAATAATTTTATTGGAAAAATATGGTCAATACCTTTTATTATAATTTTTCCATTTAGAAGCGACTAGATGTTTTGGTGATTAATTATGTACTTGGTTACTGATGTAACCTCGGTTCCCTGAGAGTAGGGAACGAGTATTGCGTAGCTATACGCAGTGGAAAAAACTCCTTTTCTCGAGAATATTGAAGCCTTTAATTTAAAACGCAGTGCAGCTGCACAGCCAGCACAATGCAGTGCTGTCTAGCGTGCTGATTGGCTGGGCTGCGGCAACTGCACAAACCTATGGCAAAGCGGTGAGGAAGCACGATCCTATCAGTTCGCTTCCCGTGTCCAAAATGGGCGTGGCTGCTGACTATATAAGCTGCCCATTTCGCCATAGGAATCAGGTTAAATCGACTGAAGCGACAGACCTGAAGTGCAGCTCAATAGCATGGCTGGCTACGCAATACTCGTTCCCTACTCTCAGGGAACCGAGGTTACGTTAGTAGCCGAGTACGCTCCCTTTCGAGAGCGTTCACTTTGTATTGCATAGCTGTACGCAGTGGGAACCCAATTTAAAACCCTGTGCTATTGGCTGATGACTTCGCCCTGAACTATGGCGTGAGGCTGTGTAGCCTGAGGCACATAGTAGAACTAAAGTCAGAGTCCAATGGGGACCAGAGTGTTTCTAGGTTTTAAAAACATCAGGGGATGAGCCCGAAACATCAGGGGCTGGGTAACAATGATTTGATACAGAGAATAATGTATATTGTATATATGCAGGGGCAAACTGGCTCAAAAATTCAGCCCTGGCACTGTAGCCACACCAGCACACATTACCACACAGTCATGCGTATTCAAATGTGAGGTAGTTAGGGGGGTTCGGGGACATGCTCCCCTGATAAAATTTGGATTTCTCGGACCTGCCTATGTGCATTTTAAGGTGTTTAAAGGCCAACAAATTTGGATAACAATAGCTTTAAAAGCATGTCAGTGGGCAGGAGCATAAATTATTTGTACTAATAATACAGATAATACTGGTACATATTATATTAAATATTATGTAATATATTTAATATATTTAAATAAATATATTATTATATTAAAATAATATAAAATATCAATATATTATTCTTCAATCAGTTCTATGCAGCAGAATCAGATTTAACAGATTTATTTTTTGACCAATTGTCAAAATAAAGTATAGGCCTACTCCTACAAAGCTATTTTTATCAGAGCAGAGCAGGAAGAACAAGAGGATCATGATTCCTGTAATTTTACCAGTGTTGCCCAGCACGGCTACACACCATGTTACAGCACAGTAGTGCTATTGCAAAAAGAAACAAACAAGTCCAGAGAAATTTCATGTCGGCACGTTTTTTTAGCGGACTTTGCCTTTCCGGTGAGCGTGAGCAGAGCTTGCAACACAAACACACACACACACACACACACACACACACACACACACACGGAGGTTGCTTGCGGAACATTGAGCAGAACGCGCTGTGAACATGGAGCGGAGAGCACAGCGCACACACACAGCGGAACGCGCTTAGAAGTTATGCATCTTCGGAAGCGGACTCGCACGCAAAGTCATAAAACACGCTGAGCCAGAGTCAAACCATCACCGAACACAGAGGGGCGCGGCGGCTATTTAGTATCTTTCGGCCAAAAAACGAAAATGTTATTTTTGGCCGAAAATTTTCGGCAGCCTAAATTTCGTTGCATCCCTAATTTTAAGACACTCATATGCTCTCGCGGGCCATATAAAATAATGTGGCGGGCCGGATTAGGCCCGCGGGCCTTGAGTTTGACAGGTGTGGTTTAAGGTGAGATGCTTGGACCCAGATCCTTACAAGATTTTCCCTTAGATCACGATCGCACCCCCACTGGAATGAGTCGTTTACTGTCTGCTGTCACCTGTGAAGGCAGACCTTAAGTGATTTTGTTAGTGACCGCTTGTCTTGTCGTCCCTTTGGTGTGACCTGTGGATTCAACAGCCTGAAACATTGTCACCAGATAATTTTTGCTCACTGAATAGTACTCAGGGTCCTTGTCCCCTGAAAAAAACACTCAACCCACGTTGCTCATGTTAACAAAACAATATAAAATCAGTTCTGTGTGGTTCAATCCATCCTGACATCCTGTAAAATAAAAATTTTAAGTTAGGCATTGCACAGGGTTAGGCACTGTTTCTTCACTTTGCTCATGCCATGTGCGCAAAAGTCTGCATCTTCTGTAAAGAAAAACAAATGCTGAGGTTATTGTCACATAGTTTTCCTTTGTCTGCTGTGCTGCCGCATCTGCCCTGGCGTTTCCTGTCGAAACAATTCTTGTTATTAGCACACTTAAAAAAATACAAACAATACACACAGCAATTTTGTTAGGGGGAAGAATGGCTTTTTGCAGGGCTTAAACCCTGTGTCCTTCCAACGTTTATCTTCCCACCTGTGCGATGGCTTTCAGCAAATGTGAACCCCTTAGTAAACCATATTTGGCAACTGTTATCATCCTCCTCTTGATGCACGAGATCTCATCTCATGCATCAATTTAACATAAAGATTCTCTTACATTTATCAGACTCTTTTATCCAAAGCGACTTACATTTCAAGGTACATATTTACTTTCTTATCAGTTCTTGCTTTCCCTCGGAAATCGAACCCATGATCTTGGCGTTACAGGTGCCAAACTCTACTGTTTGAGCTACAGGAAAACTGCAATATTTGTTCATATTTATTTGGTAACATTTGTTTGGATAAAGTTTGCTAACCCAAACGTTGTCCTTCAGCCAAATTTCCTTTAGACATCTTTCTCTGCCTCTGAAATAAAAATATTACTTAACCCTCTGGGGACTAAGCCCTTTTTGGTCAGTTTTCTCTATTTTTACATTTGGGCTTATAAACCAAGTAATGGAGATGGAACACCATGTGTTTGGTATCTATGGATTCAGAAGACCCTAAGCTAACAAAAGCATGCATGTAATGTGTTTATAAAGGAAGTATGAGTAAAAAAATTAAAATAAACTAGATAATTTCAAAAACGAAAATTTTATTTTAGTAATTTATTACTGAAAATCACACCTTACACAACAATAGTGAACAGTTTTTGAACAAAATATATATTTTTCAAACCCTTTACTTGACAGACATTTGTAATTGTTCAATCAAAAGTGTAAAGAACAATTAAATAATGAACTTTATATACAAACAGTCCCAGGCGTTTTTTCTCAGGCATGCCAGTGATTCGAATTTCTCCTCGTCACTTTCCAGTAACTGTTAATTGTTCCAGAGCTTGTTCTGAGGTAAATATTTTACTGCTTGCCATCATAAAAGTGCTAAAACAATAAAATAATAATGCTATAATTGCTAATATGCTATATATATAAACATTATAATTGTTCTGTCTCTCTCATATAAATCTGTGTGTGTAATTCTACGCTCCGTTCGCTCTCTGTCTCCTTCTCCACTCGACGCTGTTTGCGTCATATCATTTACTATAGTACCACCCCTTGCAAGGCTACAGAGTCCTCTGATTAGCTAGAATACGTCATGGTAACCTTCCTCTGATTGGGCAAGAAAAATATTCCTCCCAGCGGCAATTTTTCCATTGGTCTTTGTGCGTGGAATATTCCTAACAACATCGATTTCATTGGCCTTCTACGCAGTGGTATTGCACAACAAGGAAGTGTGTACACCATATACCACTGTTTTCAGCGGAGTCTGAGGAAGACGGCAAAAAAGACCGCATCTCTCTATCATTAATAGTTTTTAAGATAATTACACATTTGTAAAAGTATGCCATTTTGGGCGGTACCGCCCAATCCGTCCCCAGAGGGTTAAAGCCACAATTTCATCTTCTTATCAAATTGTTTTAAGGCAACGGCCTCTAGTCTCACAGCGTTTCTTGATTTTCAGGCCTATTGTTTGGTCTCTTAAGCAACTGTCATCTACGAACATTCTCCAGGTCATCAATTGGTCAGGTCAGGTCGTGGTGTGCACACTTCGTCAACGTCAGTCGAATAACAATCTCCCCTTTTTACAATACAAAACTGTTAAGGGCTCTCTGGATAATCTGATATTTACTTAGCCTACGTGTTTGTTGCTGTCAAATCTATAGCTTTTTCTCAACACATGACTGACGGCTATCTACGACTTCACAATTCTAATTACACATCAATACTTAAACCTGTCCAGAAAGTAATTCAAATCTACTGCACATCATAAATGACCAAAATAATAATTAACAGACAGAGCTTGATGATCAATCAACTTAAAGCTCATCCTGTTCTGTGTTGCCTTCTCATCAGATTGACTCACAATCCTCAGCTTACTTTCAAATTTGTCATTTGCCTTAACCCATCTATAATGCTAAAACACTCTTTCCAGAGGTTAATGACACATTTATACACACTATTCAGACAGAATAGTTGTCCTAAACTAACACATACCGTACAAAACATGAATTAACACTCACACTCATCCCTGACTATGAACTGCTCATATTTCTTATTCATATCTTTTCTCTAAAAAGATTTAAATTTTAAATGACATTTTAACCTTTTCCTGTATCTTTTATCTAATGTTTTTATGGCCTCTTAACCAGTTTCAAAGCATGTCTGTTCATTATTCATCTGATTTTAGAAAAGTCAGCTGGATTGTTTTGGTGCATAATTATTACTTTGCTTCAGCTTTCTTTGGCTGACTGATAACAGAAGAAAAGACAGAGTACCATCCCAAGCAGTCTCTTTCTCTCTCACTATAAGCAAATAATCTTTTCAACAGCCTCCTAGGACTGTAACTAAAATAATCATAGTCATAGTCAATCCTTAATAGTTCACACTATTAAGACTATGTCAAAATGCAAATGTTTGACTCAAATTAGAACCATTACAACAATCTAAAATACATTATGCTATGATCTTTTCTAAGGTTATCTTTAGTTTAAAGACTCAATTTACCTAACCTTTGTTTTCCAGAAAATTCTCTTGACTTATCACAAGCTGTTCTCATCTTTAGCCACCACCATGTCCAACGACCTTCAGGAGTTAAAACTAGTTCAATATCAAATATTTTCCTCGCCCATATTAGGCAAACCAACATCATGTTCCTTGTATAAATTAATACGTTTTGTTACTGTCTCCATAACAAATAATGACAATCACCTCACGGTCTCAGCTGGCTCTTGAAAGCCCATTTCCATTAGCTCTTTATCTGTAAGCTCCATCAGGGTGTTGTCCCCTGGCAGACACTTGTCACAATGGAAGACAAGCCATACAATTAAATGCGGTTTTCTGTCGAGTGGTACAGAGGAACTTACATTTCTGGGTCAGACGGCCGTAACTTCTTACAGCTCATCTCCCCTCTCAATGATTTGTTGATGCTGCTGGCCTCACAGTCACCGCTCAACTCTAATACCTTTCTCACATAAAAACACCTCCCTTCTCTATTTGGGCAGGTGCCCCAGTGGCGGCGAAGCCCTGGCTTAGGTTGTCTTCTGTTCGGCCAAAGAAGATCTTACCCGTCTTTGGGTCGACACCTCGTGCACACCGGTAACCGCTTTTTCCCATCACAAAATCAGTTTTCTTCAACAGAATCAGTTGTTTTCTGGAGCTTAGGAAAAGGCGCATTCAAGAGTCATCAGAGCCATTCGGACTGCCTACTAGTGTTAAACATAGGGAGACAGATTAATAACAACAGTATTTAATCACTTAAAATTCACTAATCATCTTAAAGGTAGCAACCTACCTGCTTAGATTATAGTCAGTGAATTTAGATCACAATCGTACATTCAGTGTACTGTTACTTCTATAGCCGGAGCCATCGGCCCTGTTTTATGGTGGAGGCTAAAATCAGACAAAGAAGCGGTCCTAAAATAAACTAGTCAAAAATGTCACTTCTATCATTTAAGGTCTGCATTATTATTTTAAAGACTTCTTTAAAATCATTCAGTTTTACTTTTAAAACATTTACAAATTGTCCTCTAAATTTGTCAAATCTGAACTGCCTGTAGCATGATTTGTTTTAGCTTTTCCATATCTATGATGTTCAACTGAAACACTGTGCTTTACACAGGCTCAGACAACAGCTTTCAGCTGACATTGAATGAGAGAGAGACTCTTGAGGCATCAGGACTGGTACACTGCATTCTCATAAACCTTTAACTTCAGACTTTATCTACCATCTTTTTTTAACTGTAGCCCATCTTAAGACATGTATTGTAATTTAGACATTACAAATTTCCACTCAGAATGAGTCTCTGTTCACAGCACATGCCAGATCTAGATAAGAAAACCTGTTTTGGCCTAATCACAAGCTTATTTTTTTTTAAATCAACAATAACAAGCTTTTGTTTAATCAAATGTCTTTTTTACACATTTTACATTAGCAACTGTTAATCCTGTAACACTGCTTCTGTTTATTTCATCTCAATTTTAGTTGTCAGGTTCCCAATTACCATAATTTAATACCCGACTTCAATGTTTTCTCTAGGAGTTTATCAATCTGCTTCTATGATTCAACTTTTGAGGCTGCGCTCCCTGCTTGTGATACATTTTTTTGATTATCATTATAAATCATTCATTAGATTTGTCTCTCTATATCATCTAAAACCTTATCAAAGCATTTCATTCAAAACACAATCATCCTTTTAGTGACCGGTACTTTTAAAATATTTTGCAACTCATTTAGTCTTATCTGTAATTTTACGTCAACCGTTACTTTTTATAGTTCTTTCCTTTCACAAGGAATTCCTTACACTTAAATCTTTCAATCTTCTTACAACTTTCAAAAGTTCCATCTATCAACTTTATTTATCATTTTACTTTTACAGTCATGGCATTTACAGTCACTGAATGACCACGCTGACCGCAATAAACACTCTCTGTTATTCTGCCAACAGTCTTATCACTCTGATCTTTCTAACATCTCCACCCTACCTCACACCCCCGAAGCAGTGTGTTGAAAATGTAAACAGAGCCGCTGATAAGCAGTTGCCTGTATTTTTCTATTACAGTCTCGTTTGCAAATTCAATTACAATAGCCGAATCATAATCTTCATCATGTTAACATTGATCTACTTTCTAACCCATATTAACACAGACTTTTCTTTAAATTTGTGTAATTTTGGCATTTTCTTTGTTTGGAGCCAGTCAAGTTATTGTTTATCTTTCCAATCAAAATCAAACTTTTACAAAAACATCATCTGCAAATCTCTTTAAAGTGAGAGCTTCAGAGCAGAGCTGCTTACAGCATTTGCTCTCTTTTGTATCAGGACTGTTCAGTTACTCTTCATACAGTATAAAGAAATTTAGCATGTCATCAATTTTATTAACACTGGCTTTAAAAACTTATTCTTCTATCAAATGGTTAGTTTGCAGATTCAACTTAAATCACCAGATTGTATTATAATTATTCAGTCCCACTTATCTCTACTGTTTCACAGAAACCACAAGATTCCCTAATAATTCTCAGTCTCTAAATTACACAGACAGCTATCCTCAACTCAAAAAAATATGGCAATCTATTCTTCAATACTCTTGTTTTCATATCATTAATACAATAAAGCATTCACATCGTAATTTCAATCATTATTTTATCTCTAAAATATAGAATTTTTCCCGTTTTGCTTACATTTGCGTACATGATTCCTTATCTTCATACAGTATAAAGAAATTTAGCATGTCATCAATTTTATTAACACTGGCTTTAAAAACGTATTCTTCTATCAAATGGTTAGTTTGCAGATTCAACTTAAAGCCCTCTTCCGGTTGGAGCGCACGCTGGCGTGTCTGACTGCCGCTGCTCTACCAGCTCAGTTTTCTTGCGTGAACTTATATTTAAATTTTGAGCTATCCATTTTGGATTCAAGGGAGCGCCTGTCTACTTGAAGGCCTTTCGTCCGCTAAAATTATATTTCCTCTGATGAGGATTGGCTCTTACTGGCTGGTGTAGGAAGGATTTTGGCGAGTGTGATCGACTACTCTCGGCTGGACGATCAGCTGTTAATCGCGGGGTTCGCCCGAACTTCCTGCCAACACTTCATCTCCATAAACATTGTCTTGCCGTGGAAGACTTTGTCTTGTGAGTGCAATATTGAATCGGCCGTCTCCGCCGGATGATCGGCTGTAAATCGCGGGATTTCCCGATCCACCTGCATACTCTTCATCCATACCATCGGCCTGTCGCGGAAGAGTCGCATAGACTCAGCTCTGCGCTCGGACGGTCCTGCTGCGGACTGGGATGCTACTGCCTTTCGGCCGGAGGATCGTATTGATGTGGATATTGCTCGATTTACTCGCCGGCCATCTATTACAACAGCGGCTTCACTGACGTGTGTTAGGACTTAGACCTGGTGATGGTGGCGCTTCAGAGGATGCTGTCCTTCCTGCTCACTGTTCTGGCATGTCACAGCGGTTTTAATGTACTTTTCTACACTGCTGTTCCGACTCTGGATTATCATACAAGTATGGCTATCTTCTACTCATCTCTGGATCTGCATAAACTAAACTCAACATATCGTCTGCCTGTGGACATTTATAATTACTGTGCTCACTTGAAAATTGTGCGCCGTCCTCGTTATGTCCACCGAGAATCCCGGCGCAGTTTCTATAAAGACGCACAGTTCACTTCTCTGGCAAATGACGTCATTCCAGTAATTTCATCCTGTCGGTCTTCCTCCAAGCCAGTCGCAAAGTTACGGTCAGTAAACCTGCTAAATCTTTGTTCTATCAAGATTTCATCTCCAAATCATGAAATAGCAGAATCTCAGACACTGAGGATGGCCTTGATAAACGCGAGGTCATTATCTAATAAATCGTTCATTTTAAATGACTTTTTCACTACAAACTCACTGGACTTTCTATTTGTGACTGAAACCTGGCTGAAACCCGATGAATTCTCATCTCTTGGTGAACTTTCTCCCCCGGATTGTGCCTTTTTTACCACCCCAAGACTTTCCGGTCAGGGTGGGGGTGTTGCTACTGTTTTTAAAAATCATTTTAAAAACAATCAACTGCAAACGGATGTCTACTCAAGCTTTGAAGTACAGTTAATGAGAATTAACATAAGGAGTCCTGTATTATGTGCATTGATTTACAGGCCTCCTAAATTTAACAAAGATTTCATCCAACAATTCTCTGAGTTTCTTTCTAATATTGTATCCCGTTGTGATAGGCTGTTGATTCTAGGAGACTTTAACATTCATATCTGTTGTCCATCTAAACCTTTGGTGAAAGAATTTTCTTGTCTTATTGAATCTTTTAACCTGTCACAATCAGTCTTTAGCCCTACTCATAATCTGGGTCACATTTTAGATCTGGTGTTGTCACATGGTTTTCCCGTAACAAATCTGAGAGTAGTTGATGCTGCTATCTCAGACCATATGCCAATTGTGTTTGAATCTGCTTGTGTTATTCCCACCTCAACTCGCTCAAAGTCTTTGAACTACTCTCGTTTTATCCAACCTTCTACTGCCAGCTTATTTTCTGAGTACTATCAGGCCAACCTTGCGAATGTCATCCCATTTGACGAATTAAATACTGAAGAGATGGTGGAGGTTTTTACTAAAGCCTGCTCCATTTCTTTAGACGTTGTTGCTCCCCTTAAGCCCAGGAAAGCTAAGGGAAAGGGCCCCTCACAGCCTTGGTTAAATGATTTTACTCGCTCTCTTAGACAAGAGTGTCGTAAGGCAGAGCGTAAGTGGAAGAAAGATAAACTTCAAATTTCATATGAATGTTTAACTGCATGCTTAATCACTTACCAAAAATCAGTGAAAGAGGAAAAATCCAAATTCCTCTCAAAACTCATCACAGAAAATGCAAACCGGCCGAGAATGCTGTTTAAGACAATTGATTCTGTGCTAAAACCATTACCAGCCCCTACTCTTGTTCTATCTCGAGAAACATGTGAGAACTTTTCACAGTTTTTTAATGAAAAAGTTTTGACGATCAAGGGTTCCATTAAGCCAGTAATATATACTCCACCTCTGACCTGTTCACCAATCAATTCACTAACTTGTTTTCACCCTGTTTCCTCTTCTCAGCTGGCTGATATTGTTTCTAGGGCAAAATGTTCCAGTTGTGAGTCTGATGTTGTTCCTACTCGTCTCTTTAAGGAAGTGTTCGAAACTTTGTGCCCAGCTGTAACAGATATTATTAAGAGTTCTCTAGCGACCGGAATTGTCCCTGCTAGTTTTAAACATGCTGTAGTTCACCCTCTGCTTAAGAAACCCCATTTGGATCCATCTCTCCTCAATAATTTTAGACCTATATCTAAGTTGCCTTTTATTTCTAAACTTTTAGAGAGAGTTGTGCATAGCCAGTTGAATGCCTATCTCAGTACATCCAATATTTCTGATACTTTTCAGTCTGGTTTTAGATCTATGCACAGTACAGAAACTGCTTTGTTGAAGGTCAACAATGACCTTTTGCAAATCCTCGACACCGGATCGCACGCAGTGCTTGTCTTATTAGATTTAAGTGCTGCTTTTGATACGATCGACCATAGTATCTTGCTGCATCGTTTGGAAAAAGTGGTGGGCATTCAGGGTGTTGCCTTGCAGTGGTTAGCCTCGTATCTCAAAGACAGAACCTTCTCAGTAAATATGGGGAAAATGACTTCTGCATCTGTTCCCCTACTTTGTGGTGTGCCCCAAGGGTCCATTTTAAGCCCGCTCCTCTTTTCACTCTATATGTTGCCACTGGGTGCCATTTTTGAGAAACATAGGATATCCTATCACTGTTACGCTGACGATACACAGTTTTATCTACCGGCAAAAACTGATATGTCTTATCCCCTGGAAGCACTGTGTGACTCTTTTGAGGAGATCAAATGTTGGATGGCAAATAATTTCTTACAATTAAATGAAAGTAAGAGCGAAATTTTGACTTTAGGCCCCTCTAGCTTCTCATCTACTTCTAATTCTGGTTCGATCCCTGTCAGTGCTCGACCTCATGTAAGGAATCTCGGATTTACATTTGATTCGGCACTTAACTTTGATAAACAAGTCAGCTCAGTGGTAAAAGGCAGTTTCTTTCACTTGAGATCGATTGCAAAGGTAAAACATTTCTTGTCTCAGAAAGATTTAGAGATTGTAATCCACGCCTTCATTACATCACGGCTGGACTACTGTAATTCCCTGTACTGTGGTCTGCCTCAAACTACAATCTCTCGCCTGCAAATTGTTCAAAATGCTGCAGCGAGACTTCTGACCGGTACAAAAAAGAGAGATCACATTTCACCTATCCTAGAAACTTTACATTGGCTTCCGGTGAAGTTCAGAATCGATTTTAAAATAGCAGTTTTTGTGTACAAGGCGTTATCCGGTGTTGCACCAAAATACCTATCTGACCTTCTTACTCTGTACACTCCCCAAAGAACTCTCAGGTCTTGTAATCAGCTTCTTTTAACTGTCCCGCGCTTTCGCTGCAAAACCAAGGGTGGTCGGGCCTTCTCTGCTGCGGCACCTAAACTCTGGAACAGTTTGCCCTTCGCTGTGAGGTCTGCCCCGTCATTATCCAGTTTTAAATCGGCTCTTAAAACTTATTTATTCTCTCTGGCTTTTAATTAAGTCTCTTTTGATTGATTTTATATGATCTATTAAATGGATTATATTGGGTGTAATCGTGTCTATAATTGTATTTTGTCTTGTCTATTCTAATGCTTTTTATTTGCACACTGTAGCTCTGTACAGCACTTTGGCGCAACTCTGTTGTTTTTAAATGTGCTATAGAAATAAAATTTGACTTGACTTGACTTTGACTTGATCTTTATATCATGTTAATCCCTGTTAATCATACTCAATGCCTTATTTTATCTAAAATTCACTTCATACAATTTCAACTTAATTTGACTTAACAGGCGTTCATAAATATGAATTGTATCTTTCCCTACATGCCACTTCCTTCTGTATCTGTTCAATCCAACAATTCACTGTTTCCATCAGGAAAAACATCCTATCTTCCCCTACATGTCAGTTCCTTCTGCATCGACTCTGTTCTCTTTTATCTGCTTCTTTCCCATCCAACAATTCACTGTCCGTTCCCAGTTTTACACTCATGAACAAACTTCAACAACCCTTTCTGACTAGTAGGGTTGGGAATCGTAAGAAATTTTCCGGTTCCGGTTCCGGTTCCGCCTAACGATTCCGATTCCGGTTCCATTAAAATTATTTAACAACTAATAAATAAATAGTGGCAAGGAAAAAAAGCACAATACTTAACTGAAACCATCCTTTTTGTGTTTATTACTTATTGTTAAATTAATTTACAGGTAGTCAATGTAAAAAAAAAGACGAAAAATCAACATATTACAGTATTTAGCAATTTTTCTGAAGGAAAATCAACATGTCAGCTTTCTCTGGGAGAATTCTGGACCTCTCCTGGCTTATTGTGTCTCCAGCAGTGGAGAATACCCTCTCTGACGGAGTAGAAGAGGCTTGGACAGACATGTATGTTTCAGAAAGGTGAAACAGAACAGGCAATGCCTCTCTCTTCTCCCACCACCAAACAGCAGGGTCTTCATAGGTGGGGATTGAGGACATCTCTTTGTAGAAAAGAAGTTCTCTGTCAACTCTCTCATCAACTGACAAGCCACTGCCAGTAGCATTTGGAAGCACAATCCCCTGCAGAGCTTTATCCTCCTTTTCAAACAGAACTGCTAATGGACACTTTTTGACTTTCTTGCAGGGCACTTCCTAAAAAGCAAGAATATTAGTGTTAGTTAATTAGAAATATGATGAACAAACAATATATATCCTTGTCAACAACACCAGAACATGTATCTTTATCATTGTGTGAGTTTGCATTCACCTTTGAAGTGTTGTCCCATTCTTGCTCATGGCCTTTTTCAGTTCCCTGCTCTTCTGACACCTCCTTTAGAGAGACCTTTGCATTAGAAGCAATTATTCACAGTATACATTGTTCCCTGTGTATGTGTGTTTGTGTGAAAGAAAACAACAATACCTTGTTTTGTGCCATCACTGCAGCCAGTTTCACCCTCTCCCAAATGTTGTCTGCAAGTAGCTTATTTTTGAAGCGTGGATCCATCACTGTAGCCTCTTCAAGGAAGTGCCTGATGTCCTCATTCTTTAAGATTAAGATAATACATTAAAAACAAGTAATCTGTAAACGGTACTGAAGCCCTAAGCAGTAATCTGTTGTTTTATGATTATCATCATCATGAAATAACAAGTGTTAGGTGGGTAGTGTATTTTACTGTCTGCTTTACCTGGTACCGCTTGGACAGATCTTCCCAAACCTTTCTCTTGATCCCAGCCACAAAGAGTGTGTCATTCTCTTGAACTTGAAAGTGTTCTTCAAGTTTCTGGAGGATAGGAAGGACTTGGCCACAGGTTGGAGTACTGTTACTCGATACACATAGAGTGGAAGTGTACATTACACTCATGAGCTTTGTAAACTCCTCTGCCCTTTTGAGGTCTTCGTCAGAGATGCGTTCCAATCTGAAATTTGCAAACATTAAATCTTGCATCTAATAAAATTGTCCATTTTTCAATTAATCAGATTCATCCTTCTACCTGTCCCTCTCCATTGAGCCTCTCAGCCTTGGGTCCATGGAAGCTGCTTGGATGGCAGGATAT
Source organism: Rutilus rutilus (assembly GCA_021464565.1). Classification (NCBI taxonomy): domain Eukaryota; kingdom Metazoa; phylum Chordata; class Actinopteri; order Cypriniformes; family Leuciscidae; genus Rutilus; species Rutilus rutilus. The sequence continues at coordinate 746,934 of JAJAQA010000006.1, read as the reverse complement.
TGCTCAAGAAATCTGTCTATCATTAGATAGAGTGAATTCCAGCGTGTTTTTACGTCCAGGATTACTGAATGCTGTGGTAGGTCTAAAAAGCAATTAAATTTTTTTTATTAAAATAAAATAATAATAAAATAAAACTCATTATTTAATAATATTAAATTACTTACTAAGGAGATGTTGCTTTTCTTGCAAAACAGTCTTGGCCATTGAAGATCTCTTTAGCCATACAATAACACTTCTGATACGTGCACACCATCGAGAAACAGAGTCTATTGAATAGATTTTCTGTGCAGCAATGTTGAGTGTATGTGCAAAGCATGCCATTTTTTTAAGCTGGAGTCTACTGACAGCTACATTCATGTTTGCAGCATTGTCCACTGTGACTGCAACTATTTTCTCCCTAACTCCAAACTCATCCAAAATTGTCTCTATTTCTTGGGCAATATTAGGACCTGTCTGAATGTCATAGACTGCTTTACTTTTTAGGACTGTTTGTTTCATTTTCCCCTCACTAACAAAATGTAGTGTGACTGTAATGTAGTGGTCCTGTGTAATGCTGGTCCATCCATCACTTGTAATTGCTGCACTGTGGATGTTTTTCAGAGCATCAATTACATTCTGCTTTTCAGTGTCATACCAAGCAGGAACAAGCTGGTTGGCTAAACAGTCCCTAGAGGGTGGGTGGTATTTGGGGTTAAGACACTTTGTCATCTCCCTAAAATAAAGAAAGAATGGAAATTAAATATAATGTTTAAATGAACACCTCTGAACCTGTATTATACATTTTCTCTCTCTGTCTCTGCATAAAAGCTAGTTGTAAATTATATTTGAGTTATTGTTATAGTATATTCTTTACAAGTTATAAATAGTAATTCAGTTAACTTTATAATAAATGGTAGTTCAGCTGAATGCATGTGCCTAAACACTTACCTAAACCATGGGGACTCAACGGTGGAAAAAGGATGTAAACCTTTCACTATAAACCGTGTAACAGCCCTGTGGCACTCATTTATTTTCTCTGTCGTCATTTTTCCTTTACTCGCTAAAGTAAACGGAGTTACTGTCTCTGACGTTCCAGGAGCGGGTGTGGGTGTGGCGCATTGCGTGGTATCCGCGCTTGGCGCGCTATGTTCAACATCTGGGAAAAATCGTACATACAGTATTGATATGGTATAGTTTATTTCTACTGAAATAATACGTTTACCCATCTATGAATTCATACCTGGTGATGGGGACATGTAAGGTGCAGTTGTCTTCCTTAAACAGTCGAAAACACTGCATGTTTTGAGGTTGATTCCGTGGAGCTGTTGCAAATGTTTAGACATATTGCTCGTACAGCCTCCTTTGCATGTTATTAGCTTGTTACAGGTGTTACATTTTGCTTCATCATCATTTAATCTTATGAAATGAAGCCACACTTTTGACTTTCTCTTCGCCATGCTTGTGAACAAGAAAATATCTCGCGCAAATGAAATGAGTATAGCGTCGTGTTACCGAGTGAATGTTGAGAGTGTGTGTGTGTGTGTGAGGGAGAGTGCGTTAATTGGTTGCGCTGCTGGAGGTTGCGGACAACGTAATTGATATTCATGAGGTGAGATATCTATTAAAGGAAACGCTCCCAGCGCTGCGCAGTTTGCACTTCGCACACACATTGCAGAAGAACCGTTTTTGGAACCGAAACGTAGGAATTTCAAACGGTTCCGGTTTTTTTTTTAAAACAGATCCGGTTCTGCATAAGAACCGGTTTTCGGTTCCCAACCCTACTGACTAGTAACGGATAAATTGGCATTTCAGAAAACCCTGTAGGCTACTTTTGAACAATCTCATATGCTCATCATTCACAACACTGCTCAAATCATCAGTCATAGCTTTGCTCAAAGTTTCATCAGCCACACATAAAGATTTCCAACGGGTTTTTTTTTATTTTTTTATTGCAGGTAGCAGAAAGTAAATCAGCGTATGCATTCGTGTGTGCGTCCTTTACACACGTTTAACACACACACAACAACCATCCATTCTGTTTTCCCTCGTTCTTTTCTATTGATTCTTTTATGACATTGAGTCTTATCTTACTCAAGGTTCCCGCCTCGGGGAAATCGTGATATTTGATCAGTTTTTCTATGTCAACCATACATTTACCCCCATAATTATTTTTCATTTTGACAGAAAATAGGTGTGTAAAAATGGTCTATTTTACTGTTAGATGACCCCATTTTGGCTGAATCTCCCTTCTGGATTTCACAATTTCGACACGTGTCTTACAGTATCTGTCAAACGTCTTCAACAGACCCGATTTTTTTCCGTCACCCAAAATCGGTCAAAATTCACAAAATTCTGTCATTACGTTTTACTCAAAATCTTCCCATAGGCACTTTCTAGCGCTCGATTAATTTCTGATTCACTTAATTGATTTGATGTGGCTCTTCCGTCCACTTGTACGAGATTTCCTCAGGTTACAGAGATTTTGAGTAAAACTAACTAATCAGCAATTGTGATTATCTGAATCACCTGTGGCACTTCCGTCCATCAACGTGCTAAGTGTGGTAGAAACCGATCCGAATCTGTCAGATCAATTTCTATCCCCAAAAAAATTGTGATTATCTGAATCACCTCTCGCTCGTACCAAAAGCAAAACTCAGCCAATATGGTTCACATTCACTCACAATTATCAAATTACACTCAACTTCAATAAAACAACTTTGCCGTTTCTTACCCAGAGATGCTTTTCTGTTTTTCCCGCAATCGTCGCGGATTCTTTTGATCCTGGTGGGAGTTTTCTTCCACTGGCCCTGAGTGCGGGGTATTGGCTCTCTCTCTCGTAATCTGTTGAGTTTCTATCTCAAACCGTCGAGGTATGATACGGCCGCCTGGTGCTGCTGAGGTCGTGCACTTTCCCGTCAAATCCGTTCTCAGGACCAGGAGAAGAAGCGTCCGCACAGGATCCCACTATTCTGACACCAGCTGTAATAGCAAATTTCAATTTTCAATGAGAAACACAGCATCAATAGGCGTAAGAAACATTCAAGAAGCAAAATTGTAATAATGAGAAAAGGGTTTATTCTTTGAGGATTCATTTCACAACCGCAGCCACCCAGCTGTGAAACAGAAAGCCTCCAGACTCAATAAAACAGACATTTTATACAGGTTTCTGACATTCTTGACTCCTCCTCTCCCAGTTTCTGTAAATTTCCTTAACCTGTTAACCGTTGCCAGTGGCAATTTATACCCAAATGCGTCGATGTAATCTTTGAGCGTTTGGTACTCTGATACTGTGTTTTTTAATTCATACCAATAGCCTGAGGGCGCTACATGCACAATACTAGTCCATATATAGAACATGAAGAAGAGCCATGATCATGTGACATTCCAGGACGTCACTGATACACACAAAGCTAACAAGAGATCGCGCTGTAACATGCAGATAAAGATGTTTTGAAGACAATAAACATGTTTGCAATGATATTTGAGTTACCTGTGTTTTTCAAGCCATGCCAGGTATTTTCATAATAATAGATTATATTTATAATGTAATGCTAATCTATATAGACTATCATTGTGCAGAACACTATCCAATAGTATATTTTCTGTCTGATTTTTTTATCTGAAGCCAAATTAGATCACAGAAGATTATTTAAAACACTCGTCTTGCATTATATAGTAAGTTTGGAGCACAAACATGGTTTTAATCTCATAAATTGTCGTGTATTGATGGTGTGCTAGGCTAACATGCTAGCTAGCCCTAGGTGCACCTGCCACGTCTAGCAGTTATACTTTTATGATTTTTTGAATGCTTACTGAATTGTTTCTTTATTCAAGAAATGCATTTGATACAGTTTAAAATGTGAGGTGAACTTTGAGAAAAGAAATTAGGGACTGAAACCCTATGAATAGCCTGTGAATAGCCAGTCGTTAGTAGCTATAATGCAGACAAAAGAAATGCATATTTCGAGCCATAACCAGGCTGGAGAGGTGTGAATGTGTGCAGGGGGAGACTGAGACTGAATGGGGCTCGTTTGCACCACAAAACAATAGAGACAATATACTGGATAGATGGTTAGAAGATGACAATAAACATCAGTAGCATTTTAGCGTCAAATCAAAATAAAGTCACATGACATGGTCTTGAAAAACATTTAACTAAATACAGAGTTTTGGACTTATTATCTTCAGATTTTAAACATAAAATGTTTAGACATGTGGCTTTAGCTGTAGTGCATTTCTAGATTGCTACAGTGCCAACTTCAATTTTATTTTCATGAGGATGTTTCATAAAAAATCATTTCTAATAACTTTACATAACTTTGAAGCTATTTATAACAATTTTTGTCATTACGACAATAATTAATTCTACATTTACAATAAACTGCCAGGTGTCAGCTTTCAAACAAGATCATACTTGTGCTTTTAGTACCAAGGGTTCATGAACTGTATCTGTTTCAGTTTGGGTATGTCATTTCTGGGGATTTTTCAAAAGTGGGGTTGCAGCTTAACAGGTTAAAGACATCTTATATCTCAAGCTAGTATGGACTGGTTTCTACCCCCCCGGGCAGGTCAAACTGTTCTCGTCCCTGAGAAGCCAAAAGGCCTTCATTTACGATCTAAATTACCTCCTGCTTCCTTCAGGAGGGGGCCTGGGACTAAGATTCTTTCTCGTGCCCAGGTGTTTGTTATCTCCCCGGCCTATCTGATTTATTACATCTGCTCTTTCCTGCCCCCAATTCAGCTGTTAGAAACCCTCACAGAAACACATAATCAAATGAGATTATGAGATTATCCATGTTCATTGAATTTTGAAATCAGATAGAGCCGGCCAGAGCGCTGCATAATAAGTAGCCACGCTGGCTTATTCAGTATGGAAATACACACCGACAATGACACGCCCCTACTGCGTGCTAGAATCTCCGAAAAACAAGCCGATTTCAAATTCAAAATGTACACTTTTAAATATACCAATATTGCTATCTCAAACATGGAGAGGCTTCTTCGTGATCTCAACTAACAGATTCTGCAAAAAAACGAAAATCACCAATTTTGAAAAAAAACGCTTCTTTCTCATTTTGCTCGAAAGTTGTGCTGCCGACTTGTGTCCCTGGTTTCCGTGACGGGTCACATATATCTAAATTACGTCATATGCTCTCAACGAAAAATGCAGAACAATTAGTTTATGCGTTCATGACCTCAAGGCTAGATTATTGTAATGCTCTACTGGGTGGTTGCCCTGCACGCTTAATAAACAAACTACAGCTAGTTCAAAACGCAGCAGCTCGAGTTCTTACCAGAACCAGGAAGTTCTATTAAATTTTTAAATATTGCTGATTACTTACAAAGCACTACATGGTTTAGCTCCGCAGTACTTGAGCGAGCTCTTAACGCATTATAGTCCTTCACGTCTATATAAGGATGGCGTCTATGCTAATATTAGTCTCGAGGTTTATCCGAGGTTTACCGCAGTCCGCCGAATCCAGGCTGTATCCAGATCTGATGACGGACCTGCGCCTGAACATGATGACAACGCAGTCCTGAAGTGTCAACCAGTCCCTCCCCTGTTTACTGAAGTGAGGTGGATCCGGGATGGTGGACCTGCACCTGGACCCATCCATGACACATCCCTGAAGTGCCAGCCTCATCAGCCCTGTGAAGGCCTCATCGACACGACAGCCATTGGCACTGATCCTCAACAAACTCGTCTCCATACCGGCGTGATGACTCCGACTTCCAACCAGATGGAACTGGATTATATTCTGAATGTTCAGATCCAATCTGACCTCTGACCTCTGACACGCCCAGAGGAGAACTGGCCCCCGACTGAGCCTGGGTTCTCCCAAGGGTTTTTTCTCCATTCTGTCACTGATGGAGTTCTGGTTCCTTGCCACTGTTGCCTTGGCTTTTGGCTTGCTTAGTTGGGGACATTTAATAATCAACAATATTTGTGATCTGCCTTATTTAAGGTGGATGATGACGCAAATTTCTTCTATAAACAAACTTTGTTGTATTATTTTCATGTTATCAATGTGAAGCTGCCTTGATACAATCTGTATTGTAAAAAGTGCTGTATAAATAAAGGTGACTTGACTTAAGTTACAATTGATATTTCAATTATTAGATTGGGAATGTTAACTTCAAACACATTTGCACATTCTCCAAAACAGGTCTAGGTAAAAGCGTTTGACTTCCAATTATGAAAAAACAACAACTCCCTACTCCATTTGTCTCCATCCCCTATTCCAGGTACTCCAATCTTACGCCCGTTTCACACATACTCCACATGCAGTGCGTATGCTGTGCGTGTTGCGGTGCGTATGCGGTGCAGGAGCAGCACGTGCTATAGTGCTTTCACATATGCTGTGTTTGCAGTGCATAACTGATCCGCGGCTGTACCACAAACACATACTTACTATTTTTATTTCAAATCCAGAAGTTATGCAGAAACTTTTATTTAAAAAAGTTTTGTCAGCATTGCGATTCTCTTTGTAGCCTACACATAGGCCTACACTCTTTAATTGACGTATGCACGTTTAAACACAATTTAAACAACGTAGGGCTATTATTCCATGCATTACTACTTATATTAAGTTGCTCAAGCATATTGTCAAATATTTAACCATCTACTTATATTAAAATCGCAAACATTTTAAATTAAAACTTAAAATTGACAAAAACAGCCGACTCTCATGCCTTTTCTTTTGCATTTAAATTTTAATACAATAAATCTAGCATGTCACAAATAACTTGTTTTTCCACCTCCACGAATGAGACGAGTGTTGTTCATTATGTCGCCTTGTTGAGGTAAATTGTAGTTTTCCTTGCTTTACCCCAGTCTTAAAGTAAAAAGATGACTGCGAAAAAAAAATGTAGGTTAGTATTTAATTAAATGCATTTATGGTGAGATTACATTTTATTTAATTAAAGGCATTTATGATGAAATTACTACATTTTCAGGTCAATCTGCTCATTTTGACCACGAAACATGTGCTGTCACTTTAATTCAGCGCGTGCAGCACAGCAGAAATAGACTCGGTGTGGAAACGATCTCTGCACTGCTGTATACGCAACCGCTCCTGAAACGCGTTGACGGACCGCATCCGCGTGCAGCGTGAAAGCTCTAACCTGTTAACATGGGTACGGAAAAAAATATGCACCGCATACGCACTGCAAACAGAGTATATGTGAAACAGGCGTTATTTCTGTATTTGTCATACAGTAGAACACATACCATGCTGCACAAGGCTCCCAGTCAATCAGCAATTCTGTTTGGCCCTATGACAGGAACAACAATACACGCTTGCATATTTTTTGCAACAGGCTTTGGTAACAGCCGCCATGTTTCCTGTTTTGCCATGATAATGACAGTATTTTTGTCAAGACACTGTACTATATACTGTGTACAATATTTACATTATTTGACTATTTCCCAGCTTTACTTCTGTGAATGACAGGTATTTTAACTTAATATTTTGACTTTAGTTTGAGGCAAATAGAACAAATAAAGAATAGTGTGGTGTTCTATTATGCATGTCCTACCTTTCTCACTCTTTCTTTCAGAGCACTCCTAATTGGATAAACACCTAGGCCTGTGTGGTAGGAGCAATCCGAAGGCATCAAAACTCAGATTAGGAACACAACAACATCAAGCATTCACACCTGCAAGTGATCAAATATCAAGTCTGAATGCAAATATATTAAGTCATTTAAACATTTTTTTGTTGTTGTTGTTGCTTTTATCCATTTGTGCCTCTGTGGGATAGACAAAACAGACATATATCCGCTCAAAAAAGGCAAACAATACAAAAACGGTCTTGCTCATCATAGCATGTCTTACAAATACCCGATATCATTACAAAAAAACTGACAAATGCAAAACATGCCTGACTTCCGCTTTCTGTTCCCTGTTGATCCTGTGGTTTTGAAGAAGTCAGATGTCAAACTCCAGGTACCAAGTATGGAGTGGCAAACAATTAAGGACTTGCTAGGTATGTCTTTTGATACATGTTCATTCACACAGGCACACATTCACACACTCGCTTGCACACACAACAATACGCACACAAACCCTCTCATGTGTAACCTGTGTCATACCACGAAAATGATCATGAACACCCAGTCAGAACTAATGCATTTGGTTGAGAAGTTGCCCAGCAACATTGCTGAAAAAGTTGCTGGGATACATACTTTACTCTTCCTTGTGTGTGCAATAACCTCCGTTGTGACAACTGACATCATTAACTTAGCTTGGCCCAATCACAGGAGTACTTGGGCCAAGCTAAGCTAATGATTTCAGTTGGAGACAACTAGCCTTTAGCTTACACGCTAGTCTGCCCCTCCGACTTCAATTGAATTAGGCTAATAGGGGGATATATCGAATTGGGATGTTGCATGCAAATACAACAAAAATGATATGTCCCTAATCTAACTCTGCGGTAGACAGCAAATGTGCTAATTAAACAAAAACACGTGGAATGTTGCTTTAAGAGCTTTAAAAGTTAGCTGTAAGAGTTACCTCCTTCACAAGGCCTTCAGCCTATACAGCGGGGCCTTCCAGCCACGCCTCCTCCACGAGGCCTCAGCCTCCACAGCAGGGCCTTCCAGCCACGCCTCCTCCACGAGGCCTTCAGCCTCCACAGCGGGGCCTTCCAGCCACGCCTCCTCCACGAGGCCTTCAGCCTCCACAGCGGGGCCTTCCAGCCACGCCTCCTCCACGAGGCCTTCAGCCTCCACAGCGGGGCCTTCCAGCCCAGCCTCCTCCACGAGGCCTCAGCCTCCACAGCGGGGCCTTCCAGCCACGCCTCCTCCACGAGGCCTTCAGCCTCCACAGCGGGGCCTTCCAGCCCAGCCTCCTCCACGAGGCCTCAGCCTCCACAGCGGGGCCTTCCAGCCACGCCTCCTCCACGAGGCCTCAGCCTCCACAGCGGGGCCTTCCAGCCACGCCTCCTCCACGAGGCCTTCAGCCTCCACAGCGGGGCCTTCCAGCCACGCCTCCTCCACGAGGCCTTCAGCCTCCACAGCGGGGCCTTCCAGCCCAGCCTCCTCCACGAGGCCTCAGCCTCCACAGCGGGGCCTTCCAGCCACGCCTCCTCCACGAGGCCTTCAGCCTCCACAGCGGGGCCTTCCAGCCACGCCTCCTCCACGAGGCCTCAGCCTCCACAGCGGGGCCTTCCAGCCACGCCTCCTCCACGAGGCCTTCAGCCTCCACAGCGGGGCCTTCCAGCCCAGCCTCCTCCACGAGGCCTTCAGCCTCCACAGCGGGGCCTTCCAGCCACGCCTCCTCCACGAGGCCTCAGCCTCCACAGTGGGGCCTTCCAGCCACGCCTCCTCCACGAGGCCTTCAGCCTCCACAGCGGGGCCTTCCAGCCACGCCTCCTCCACGAGGCCTCAGCCTCCACAGCGGGGCCTTCCAGCCACGCCTCCTCCACGAGGCCTCAGCCTCCACAGCAGGGTGACCAGACACCTAAAAATTAAACTTCCTCCACCCCAGTAAAACCAATAAAATGTATTTTTGTTCCATAATATTTTTTATTTTGAGAGGATTTGATGATACTTATTAATATTTATGCAATAATTATGGTCCATTTTTGCCATTGAAAATAATATTTTTTTTTATTTTTTTATACTTTTTTTATTTATTTATTATTTAATGCAGTATTTCAGGTTAAAATAGAGACTAGGCCTTCAGACTAGACTGTGCTCCTGTTGGTTTGCCTGTATATACCTGCATATTCCAGCAGTAGCTTGTTTTGGCATCACAGGCAGCCCAGATCTTGATGCCATATTTTCCAGGCTTGCTTGGGATGTGTTGCCTGAAAGGGCACTGCCCCTTGAATGGAACCAGGCACTCCTCCACAGTCACACTGACGTCAGGATTGAACATCAGAGGCAGTCTCTCCACCCATTTTCCCCAGATGTCTCGTATAGGTGCTAGCTTGTCATTTTGTCTTCTCACATGTCGTGTTGTTTTGTCATCAAATCTGACAACCCTTTACAGTTTGTCAGGGTTCCCACGGGTCCTTAAAAGGTCTTAAAATGTCTAAAGTTAAAAGTCGGGTAATTAAGGTCTTAAATTGTCTTAAATTTACCGTAAAGTTGCTGTAGGTATTACATTTTCAGCCGGAGCGCTTAATGACGATGGGAAAGCACAGTGGCCCACCGTAAAACATCTAGTCTCCGCGATTAATAGCTGTTTTACGGTACGTCGGCTACAGACGCTGACGTCGGACTGCGTGCCGCCATTACGCAGATGTCGAGGTGAGGTTCAACATGCAAAGAAGATGGGGAAGTGCAAATTTAACGACAAGTGGTTGGAAGAGGATGTATTTAGGAGGTGGTTGGCACCGGCTGAAAACAACAATGAGGCAATGTGTAAATTCTGCAAAAAGACTTTTTCATTAGGGACCATGGGGCTCAAAGCCGTCGAGTCGCATATGAAAGGAGGAAAGCACCAGCGGTACGTGGCAGCAGCTAGCCATAGCTGGGCCAGGCTAATCCCTGCATTGTTTGCAGCACGACCTAACGACGTTACAAGTTCAGGCGCCACCTCTCAGTCGGCTATAACAAGTTTTATTTCACCGCCAGACATCCAAAAGGCAGAGGTACTGTGGGTTCTTCATACTGTTACAGTATGCTTGCAGTCGCAGCTTGCAAAGTCATTCCCCTGTGGTGAAAATAAAATGGAATATGTCGTTAGGCATATGGCATCGCTTCATTCGTCAAGAAGGAGCTATCGTGCAGCGTTAGTGAGAAGCCATATGTGTCACGAAACAGAAACTCAAGATCCAATTGCGAGTCAAATTAACAGTCTTTATTAGACAACTCCAAACACACAGTCTCAGTAGAAGTGCAGAATAATCCGGCCGTGCAAAGTCTTCAGCAAAGGAATAACTTCATCCAGTCCTCACCATCCAGAGAATGAGAGAACAGCAAGCAGTAGAATACAGACTCGAGTCACTAGAAGAGCTGACAGAGAGAAAGACCAGACATGAGCAACAACGATCCGATAGCACAGACACAGAACGCCAGCCAGATAAAGACAGTGCTGATGAGTTACACCTGTGCCCACTCTGATTAACTCATCAGGTGCGCAGTGATTAATTAACCCTAACAAGCCCAACGAGTGGACCTACACACAGACATACACACAAACATAGAAATGAGCATACGGATCCATGAACCGTGACAATATGTTGTCATGATTGACGAAAGCATGAATAAAACGACAAAGAGCAAACAAATGGACCTTCATTTGCGGTTCTGGACTACTGATGATGAGACTGGCACACACCACATCATCTCCCACTACTAAAGGTCGGAGTTCATGGGTCACTCCAGAGCCGAGGACATGTTGGGTCATTTCAGTGTAAGTAAAGTTACGATTGTGTTTGAAATCCCATACTATTATTCATACTAGGTGTGGTGTAAAATTGAGTAACGTTAGTGCGGTCCAAAGCTCATATGCTAGCGGTGTAAACACCAACACTCCCACGGTGCTCAGTGCTCCCACTCCGGACAGAGTCGGCAGAGGACAGGTTATGTGCTCCAGTCAGGTCACAGGTCTATGGTCACTTTGACAATCTAACAGGTAACAACACATAGCTCAGAGTTTAAGGGGTGTCTACTGTTGGTAGATGTGGTTTATTTTGTTTAAATATGCCGAATTGTGATTTTATGGGTTGTTGGGCAAATGTAGCTGCTAATGTAAGCTGTCACTTGTTGCCATAGCAACAGTAAACATTCACGTAAGGGTTAATGAGCTGTAAATAGAGATGCAGAATCAAGCTATGTTGTAAATACACATTAGATATGTTGTATTTTATCACAAAATACATGATTTTACCAGTTAGTAAACCTAACTAAGGTAGAAAAATAATTAGTTTAATTTGCAAAATGTACCATTAAATTTATAGGCCACACACATAGAAAGACCACAGTGACCATAGACTGACTTGAATAGAGCACATAACCAGTACTGTTACTATCTGCATAAAGTATCTTAATATCAAAGCTCACATTTTTAATGTACGAAGGCATCCTATTTCATAACTACATGTCTGCCGTTTATAATAAAACAAACCTGATTTGAATTAGGTGTATATTCGTGTGTGTGTGTGTGTGTGTGTGTGTGTGTGTGATTTGTATTTGTATGTGTGTATGTATATATAAGCAAGAAATCATTAAAATAACAAACAATAACAGCAGAATAATTGCAATTATCACAAATAAGTTGTCAGGGGTTTTGATGGATGTTTTTGATCTCTCTCTCTCTCTCTCTCTTTCTGCTATATAAGCACAACCATTATTATTGTTGTTGTTATTGTTATTATTATTATTATTATTATTATTATTAGTAGTAGTAGTAGTAGTAGTAGTAGTAGTAGTAGTAGTAGTAGTAGTAGTAGTGGTAGGTGTAGTATTAACCCTCTGGGGTCTGAGCTGTTTTCTGGGCCCTGGAGGTGTTCTGACATTTGTGCTTATTTCTGTTACTTGTGACATTTTCATGGCTAAAGTCTGATTACACTGTATTCAGCACAAACTCTGCTACAATAATATATCAGCAGCATGTGTGTAAAAGTTTGTAGTTTTGAGATAATGACACACAAAAAAAATGGTCACTGAAATAAGGTCATGAAACCCATACTGATTATTTCTTCACAAGACTTTTGAAAATTGTATCACGTAGCCTAGAATATTTGCTCTAAAACTATGTGAAAATCATCCTGACAACTCATTCAGATAAAACAATATATTGCATTTAAATTTGTAAGACATGTTTTTTGTTAGAAAGCTTTATGCGAAGAGGCGTTAACACATCCTGAATATTAATGTATTAATGTCACCTGAGAAAGACAAAGACACTCCCTAACGGCCCTATTAGGAGCTATCAGGCCCTATCATTCTGAGCAACCTTGCACAAAGAATGAGGAGATTTAAAAAAGAATGGCTTTTAGATTATTTGGATTTTTTTACAACACAATATAATCCAAAGATACACAACAAATGACAAAAAAGCACATTATTTAACACACTGATCTAAAGACAGAGATTTAACCAGTCACACACCTTTGTGCCATTCCTGAAACATAGTACATACCTTTCATTTCCATGGTGTTTTATTTTCACTTTACCATGTTCATGTACAGAGACTAATGTGAATGTTGAAGTCTCATCATTCATCCCAGTTGAAGGACTCATCAGTGGAGCAATCTGGTCCCTGTAAAAAAAGAAAAGAAAAAAAAAAACCTGTGAACATGCTGATATCAAGAGAAACTATAGGGCTGCACGATATTGGGAATAGATTTTTGATTTTTCTGGTTAAAATTGCTTTTTAAAAATCACAAAATATACACACACACACACACACACACACACACACACACACACACACACACACACACACACACACACACACACACACAATGAACACCAGGTTGTAGGCATAGGCTGCAGTGCTTGTAAAGATATCCTTGTATCTCTGTAAAGCCGCTTTGGAACAATCTACATTGTTAAAAGCGCTATATAAATGAAGATGACTTGACTTGACTTGACTGCATAAAATAATAATAACAGTAGCCTATAGCAGGCGGCCTATCAATCGTTAAAAAGGAACACTTCAGTAACTCTACACTACAGAAAAATATATTGATTATCATATTTCACTTCAAATGTTTCCATTGGTTAGGGTTAGGTTAGGGTTAAGGTTAGGGTTAGGGTTAGGCATGAAAACCACAATCATACGATGAGGAATCATACAGATCCCTTTGAATAATGGACAAGGACTGTCATCTTTTGTACACACACAAACTTTGCACTGATTCATGGATTTATAAAATAATGAGTTACTATGAAACAGTGTGATTTTAGATATGTATATTTAATTGATGGACCTTTTAAATAGATAGATAGATAGTGGTCCTCAAACGGAAACATGCTCCATCTTCAGCACCACGGAGAGAGAGCACCACTGTGACAGCAATCAGTGTTCAGGACCACGGACAGCTACCCAACACATATGGATGCCTTTATTCTCTAACTGCGTTTTTAAAGTTTACTGTGTGTGTGTGTGTTGTGGGTTTTATGCATTTTCACATCTACATGTGTCTATATAATTATATAATTATTATATGCAGTTATTTAACACTGGGATGAATAAATCAAAAATGCTCTTCAAGATAGAATTTCTGTCAGAATTGTCCCAATCCAAAGACATGGAAGCCACAGGAGATTCAGGTGAAATTAAAAGGTTTTATTTCTACATTTGTAAAATATTGTTTGCACAATGTATTGGTGTAGATACCCACTTTATAAAAACTTACAAGCTAATGTGTCAATCTGTGAAATTAATTTAAAAAGAATAATCCAAAACAAAGGTTTGGTTCACTTTATTAAATCATCTGAAATGCGTTTTACCCAGTAGATTGAGCTAAATACTAAATGTATTGCGATCAGAATTTGTGGCTCTGCACTTTTACTGGCTAATAGATACTTCAAAGGATTTATAAAGCTTTATATTTATTTATTAAAATATGTTTTGGTTATTAAAATGATAAAGTGAGGTAAATACTGTACAATTTTGGGTCTGTTCACCTAGATTGACCTAGATGCTCTTTAGTTGCGTGCAGGTATCCTTCAAGGCCGATTTACTGCTTGATTTGTCATAAGCCCCAGACCAAAATTGAACAACATCTAAAAAAGATGTGCTTACGGGATGCGGAGGATGGATGTATCCAGGAAGAAGTCTCGAGGGCCAAGGAGTCACAAGAGAAGTGGACAAGAGAGGGGAGGATCATTATTTTTTCTGAGGTCAGGAATTTAGTCAGGGAGGACCCATCTTGTGACTCCTTGGCAGAGTACTTTCAGGCAAAGGGATTCCTCATCAAAGAAGAGCATGACAGGTAGGGTGGTCTGTGCATGGAGAGGTAACTAGGCATTGTAAATCATTTCGGTTACATTTTATTTTACGTAATGTAATGTAATTGTACATTCAAGTACTGAGTAATATTGATTTAGACCGTACATGCACTTACTATAGAGTTAGGGTTGGGTTAGGATTCAGGTTTGGTTGAGGGTTAGTTAATACTGTTGAAAGTACATGCAAGATATGTAACAAAGACACTGTAAAATAAAGTGTCACTGTCACTTCTGATGGTCATAATAGACTGTACAAGGGTGTGTTCGTCCTAGTAATGGTCCCTTCGTTTCCTAGCGCTGCCATCCCGGAGTCTGAAATTCTGGCTCTCACAGAGGAGGACATGGGTGAGGTGTCCAACCGTCTCTGCCAAGATAAAGGGGTCCCTCCAAAGTCCAAGACAGACTTCCGGAGCTTCTGTCTCGCCACAATGATGTGGGTCCATCACCTGGGTCCTACAAGTATTAAAGAGTTCAAGGTGAGCTATCTGCTGACCTATTTTAGACATGTGCAAACATGGATATATGGAAACACGGAATTTTAATGACAGGCCATTATAGACGTCTTACCTTAATTTCTCCCTTCAATGTTTGCCAACAGGTTTGTCAAGAGAATGCAGGAGAAACCTACGCCACTACCAGAGCCACATGCAGGAATGGTGGTCAATCCACCCTGGTCAACTGCTGAGGAGGACCAACCACAGATGCTGGAGAGGTACAGAATGACTTTACCTCATTAAGGTGACCCTCATGCGTAGGCTTGGTAATTGTAAGAAATTATCTATTCATTCAGATTCCTTTTCAGCCTAACATTTTCAGATTTTTTTATTTTTAATAGATAGTAAAGTCATGTACACTTCTTTGTTGTTTGTATTCATCACAGCCAATTGATTTTGAGATTCACATTATGGACAAATTCAACAACCTATTTTACCATTGATTTTTAAAACTGAGTTTGTTTGTTTTTTCAAATACAAAGCAACAACTAATCTATCTAACTTGTGAATGTGTTAGTGTATTTTTGTAATCATAGAAGGGCTGCATCACAGATGCACTGGCCACACAGCACAACAGTGCCATTATTGGAACTCAAACTTTCTAACTTTCACATTGTTTATGGAATTTGGAAAGAGAGAGAGAGAGAAAAAGAGCCATTTATCAACATACCTTATAAATTCACTGTGCTAAATTTAGCAGATTATTATTATTATTATTATTATTATCATTACAGGACATCTCCACCTACCCCAGTGGTGCAGCACCCAACTCCTAGGTTTTGGGGAGCTTTTGAAGACCTGTTTCCCATTAACCTTCACGGGAAGCCTCCGACAAAGACACGCGCAGCAGAGGCAGGGTTTAAGGACCGCAGCTATTACCACTACTGGAGGAGGCTTCAGTGCAAGCTGCGTATACAGTATATTCTTGGTAAGTGCTTACAATAATGCTAGTCACTTTACGGCCTACATTTTGTGAGGTTTGTTAATGGCGTTTGTTAATGCACTCCACTAACAGGAGTGGGCAAAACCCCACAGTGTCTCGTGTCCAGCTTGCCATTGCCAAGGAAACCACGTGGACCACCAATGTGCCAACTGTGGACAGTGTTCTGCTAGCGTGGCTGCCCTGCCAGGAACCGTCCCCTGTCGCAAATGACCATCTCATTTCTTCTGTGGTCCATCAGAAATGGAAAGGGCTGGCCATTAAGCACTTTGAGGGGAAAGGCAAAGGTGTTTACTATCAACATTTCTAATTATTTAGAGGAACAGCAAGAGGCAAGCTATTTTTTTTGTTTCTCAAAACCATGTTCATTTACCTTTGTGCAGGGGTCATTGCCACGATGAACTTCAAGAAGAACCAGGTCGTCTGTGACTACCATGGGGAAGTAGTCTCCAAACAGGAAGGGCAGCGTAGGCTGGAGACCCTCACTGTGGAACAATCCTACATTTTTTTCTTCACTGGCAAGGATGGCAGTCCTCTCTGTATCGATGCACAGCAATTCCCCTGTGACTGTCACCCTTACAAAGAAACTTTTGGGAGGAGGATGAATCATTCCCGAAGGAGAAATAATGTGCGGCCTCAGAGAGTTTCCTTAAACTTTCCTGATGGACCTAGAGAATCAGTTCTTTTTTTTGCCCTACGTGACATTGCCATCAATGAGGAACTGTTGTGGGACTATGGCGTTCGTCGAGTATCATTCCGAGGGGAAGGGCGAGATCTTCAATGGCTTGATGACTGACATGGTCTCAAAGGGGTGTGTGTGTGTAAGATTTAAATTTATAGCTTTTGCAATGTGTTAATTGTTAATAATATTTTTCTATTTTTCTTTTTTTTTCTTGGTATATCGTTCTTGTGGTTAATATTTGCACCATGGAGATCTCCAACCGTGACAGCAACCAGTGTTCAGGACCATGGATAGCACCCAACACATATGGATGCCTTTATTCTCTAACTGCGTTTTTAAAGTTTACTGTGTGTGTGTGTGTGTGTGTGTGTGTGTGTGTGTGTGTGTGTGTGTGTGTGTGTGCATGCGTTCAACATTGTTTAAAACCAACTTTATAGAGAAATCAGGGATCAGCATCAAAAATCAACACATAACTTGATTGAATGTGAAACCATAATATGGGGCAAAATCATCTACCTAAGTCTTTAACAGCAGCCTATTAGAAATCGTTTGAATAATGAAACAACGCAGATCTGCAACATTTTTTTTATTTTATTTTTTTTATCTGTGTTATAAATAAAATAAAAATTCATGTGTATTTTTCTGTTTGCCTAGACATCATGCTGATCTCTGACGATGAGGAAATCCTCCATCCTGTGAGTACCCATTAATATTGTTTGTGCGTATGGGGGTTGTTGTAACCGGGTATAGTTGTAACACTGTCATTTTGAGAAATCAGAAAAAGAGCCATGGTGCTGTCATTAACATCATATATTCCCATCTCCTGCTAGCAGGGAACGTTCTCAGAACTTTGGCTAACGTTCCCTCCAAGTTTGGTTAATGTTTTAAAGTAAACATTTGACTGTAATGTTCAAAGAATTTGTTAAGGATGATTTCTAATTTCAAATAATGTTTCTATAAGGTTAAATGTAAACTAAGATATAACGTTTTAAAACTAACATTTTGAGGATGTTTTTAGAGAAAGTTATCCTACACAGTGAAAACTTTACAAATCTTTCTTTACAAATATGTACCCTTCATTCATCTCACAGAAACGCGATTCATATTATAGAAACGCGATTCATCTTTCTGCGGTTTACATGAGCCTACACTAACGTTATTCCATAACGTTATTCCACATTAACACTTGAGAAAAGATAACTTAGCCTACCTCACTCCTCAGCGGGATCTATTGCTCCTCATATCAGCACTGTTCTGAGGAAACTTTTCTCCAGGATTATTAGGTAGGCTATATTATACCTCACTCGCGGCACGCTGTGTTTACAGCTGATGTGGGCGTTTCACAGGTCTGAAATGGTTCTCAGAATTTGCGTTTGAATAGCGCGCGCTCTCCGGGGCGTGGTCACATTACATTTGAATGTGCTCTAATGAGCTCGACTGGAATCGCTCTCTTTTCATACAGATTTCACAAGCTGAGAATATATTTTTTATATATAAATTACTTCATTTAAAAGAAGAGAATTCAAGCTTCATGCCTGTGTGTCTGTATGCCTGTTTGACTGAGTATTCGCTGAGTTACAGTTCATTTTCGGACGCGTTTCAGAATGGACTTCACTGACAGAGAGAACGCAGAACTCGCTTCGTGTTTATTTTTCTTTATTTGGCAAAAAGCACAACACTTTGTTTTTATTGTGAGTATACACAAAAATAATACACACTTAACAGGATCGATTGATGTATGAAACTTGTTTGTAATATCAAAGTCAACAGAGCAAAATGAATCTCTTTTGAACTGATAAGAAAAAAAGCGAGCTGGTATCGCCGGCGACCCCGCCGACCCCAGGGGGTTAAATGAACTTTCCTGGGAGTTTGTTTGACTCCACACTCAAGAGTGTGAACACGTGGGTGTTATGCCGAAGAGTGTTAAAATGAATGAGATAATTATAGTGATTAATTGAGTGATGACTGATCATTATTGAAGACACCTGATGTTAACCAGCAGAAGGAGACAATCACCATTATGGTGGTCAGTGTTTGCTTTAGTTGGGCTCTTGACCCTTTTAACATTAGATTTTGATTGGCTTTTGTAACTAACTGCCAGATGAACAAAGAGAAAAGGTGATCAGGTGGTGTTGGTGATGTTTTCACGCTATTATCATTTGACCTGAATCACTAAACTCACTTGGAGAGTTATGTACAGCAGCCTGGTGATTCTACTTCATATAAGATGTTTGGAATTTTCTATATAAAATCCAAAACATTTCTAAAAAGTTGCGTTCATTAGATTTTGAAATGATAATAGTTTGACACACAGACATCAAGATTCAACCTTTGAATCTCAACAATGGTGACAATAAAAAAGCATATTGCAGTGCATTCTGGGTGCCACCAATCAAAAAAACTCATTGATGGTTCCCATCGTGCATTACAGTATGAATAAATTATGATTTAATTTATTAACTAATTTATGACTTTTGTCACCATTGTTGAGATTAATACACTGATTCTTTATGTCTTTTTGTGCCTAAACTAAAGATTATATATATATATATATATATATAATTTTTTTTTTTTTTATCAGAACAACTTTTAAGAAATCCTTTGGAATATGTTAAAAATTACAGTTCTTATGCTGTAGATTTAAAGTGCTGACATAAACAATATAAGTCAGAGATTAGGCTCTAAAAGAGTTTTGTGATTCAGGTCAAATGATGATTATTATGTCTAAACATGACCAACAACATCTGATCACCTTTTCTCTTTGTTCATCTGGCAGTTATAACTCAGTTACAACAGCCAAACAAAATCTAAAGTTGATGGCTTAAGGCCCAACTAAAGCAAACACTGATCTCAATAATGGTGAAATTGTGTTTTTTTTTTCTTCTTCAGGGATTCTGCTTTTTAAGATCAGGTATCTTCAATAATGCTCAATCATCACTCAATTTTCTTTGTACCTTTTAGGAGAACATTCTGGGAACTAAAATATAACTACCCGCTGAAAAGATTATTAGAACTTCATGGTAATGTTTTCAGAACGTTTTTAGAACAAAACATTTCTAGCTGGCTATAAGCTTACAGTAGAAGTGTCTTGTGACATGAGAAACACTGTAGATTTTATGACCCAACAAATGATTTTCAGGAAACAAAGTATTTTTTTTTTTTTTTTTACACTTCTAGCATTCATTGTATTGTAGAGACAATTATTTGAATTACATTAGTTGAAGGAGCCGTTTACCCAATTTAATTTTAACCCATTTATGCTAACTCCAAACTTGCGTGTCAAAACCGTTATGTGTTATGGCTCCTTGGGATGGGGATAGTTGTAACAGTTTATTAAAATGGTACAGCTAACTGGTCCAGTGAGTCCAGTTCTATCCACTCAAATCACATGATTTTTTTTCTTTTTCTTTGTTGAACTTTGAGGGATTTATTCATGGAACGTGTTTCCGTCATAGTTTATCAACCTCAATCGAGCGCATACGTTTTTATTTTTGTTTGTTTAGCGTTCTCGAAAAATTCTCACAATTCGCATGTCTCTGTTTTTCAGACCAAGATGTCAGAGGGTGAGCGGCCATCTGAAAATGTGCAGGACGACGTTGATGACGGAGAAGATGTCCTCAGCATGGAGGAGGAGCTGTTCTTAAGGCTCGACACTATGAGGGACTTTTTTCTCCAGCAGCTGAAGGCCATAAGAGAATCTCTGTTTTCTTCTCAGACCAAGGTGCACGAGGATTTAAAAGCCTTCAAGGAGTCCATCTTGACGGAGGAGCTGAATTTCTACAGAGAGAGGCTAGAGGCACAGGTAACATCTGACCTCCAGCTGCTGGAGGAAAACTGCAATTCTGCTAAACATGGTGTTGTTGAAATGGTGAAGGCCGTTGGGGAATCTGTGACCAAGAGGATGGACGCTGTGGACAGGACACTCGACACGCTGGCTTCGAGGATCACTGTGATAGAAGCGGAGGTCTGCAATATGGTGGCTTCTACTTCCTTTGAAGCGAGCACGCCGACACGCCGTGCTCATGGCCTTTTGAGCAGAGCTGAAGCACTGCCAGATGTGGGACAAGACACAGAGATCTTCCTGGACCTTCAGAGTGTGGCTTCTTCATCTCCGATCAGCCCAAGTCAGTGTGTGGTGTTGACCACAATAGGATCCTTTGAATCCATCCCTGACCAGACCTCAGAACGAGCTGAAGCACTTTCATCCACCCGTGTTTCGGATTTGGGAAGCAACATGGAGATCTTCCTGGACCTGAAGAGTGTGGCTTCTTCATCTCAGATCAGCCCAAGTCAGTGTGTGGTGTTGACCACAATAGGATCCTTTGAATCCATCCCTGACCAGACCTCAGAACGAGCTGAAGCACTTTCATCCACCCAGGTTTTGGATGTGGGACGCGACATGGAGATCTTCCTGGACCTTCAGAGTGTGGCTTCTTCATCTCAGATCAGCCCTGGTCAGCGTGCGGTGTTGACCACAGCAACGTCCTTTGAATCCAGCTCTGACCAGACCTCAGAACGAGATGAAGCACTTTACTCCACCCAGGTTTTGGATGTGGGACGCGACATTGAGGTCTCCGTGGACCTGAAGAGTTTACCTCTCGCGCAAGCCAGTTCCTCGGGACTTCGGAGACAGCTCGCTTTGCACAAGCGCAAGCTGGCCCAGTCTCCAGAGGATCTGGAACCCGAACTTGCTGCCAAAATAAAGCCCTTCATGAGACTGAGACACACACGACAGGAGAAACTTACAGGACTCCAGGCTGCATTCTTCAATCTCCAAATGGACAGGCTGAACATTACTGGTATGTTTACATTTTCCTTTCCCTTGTACGCTGAGGCTAAATGTATAAATAATTGGGTGTTAACCTGTTTGTTTGAATATTTATTTTTATGTTTTATCCAGACACCAAGGGCCTCGCAGACAAGGCAGAAGTCATAAAAGGAGCTGGTGAGAGACACGGAGTCTGGAGTCCTGGCTGGAGCCCTCGGGGGACCAAGGATTTTCAGGCGTACATCGGCGAGAGAATCAAGACCACTTTGAAGAGAAGGAGAAGAAGTGAGCTGGTTGTGGAGCAGGAGAAAAAAAAATTAAACCAAAGTTTCTAGTGTTCGAGCGTCAAAAACGTAACACCCTGACACTTTAGTACACTCCATTTTGACCAAAGTTTTCATACATGAGTACATTTACATAATATACTCCATTTTGCACACTAGTTAATTGTTCGTTGTTCTTAAAATGCATACATTTTGACTGAAGTTTTTATACATGATTAATATACTCCATTTTGCACACTAGTTAATTGTTTGTCATTATTGTTGACGTTAAGCTTTGTATTTTAATAAACATATGTTCAACAAGTTTGCTTTTGTCAGTAGTCATTATTTTACCCAGTTTGATATTAAGAATTTATATCTGAGACAAGATAGGGATGAAATGGGATCAAAGTTGGATGTGTAAACAGTGTGAATACTTTGAATGTTTTTGTTCTTTGTGTGTATAAACATTGCTACAATCTACAATCCCAATATAGATTCATCTCTGTCTGTATTGTGGTAGCATAATGGTCCTGCACAAAGCAGCACAACCACATCCAGAACCATGGAGAGCGCCATTCAGGACCAGGGATAGCTCCTCTAACACAGGTGTGCACCGTTTCTCCCTTTTACAGTGAGCCTCAGCTGCCGGCTTTTGAGCCCAATTAGCAGCCACATAAAGGTTCCAGAAATCATACAGGATCATGTAGTTATGGGGTGCAAGTTTGACCTTTGACATCTGAACACATACACTTGGTCTGGCTGCTTTCAAAGGCGAGGGGTGAGTCTCAATCAGCCCCATGGTTCAGTAGTCAGGACACTGATCAGGGAGTCAGCTCATTGACTGAAGGTATGTTGTGTGACTTTAAAAAGACCTCAACGTTTTCAAAATGATGCGTTTTCATAGCTCAGAGTTCATCTAGGTTTTTGTTTTTTGATTTACTCATATTAAAAATGCATATGAATGAACTAATGTCATCACATGAGTTGTACTGGTTATATTTGAAATATATATTTTTTAAATGAGGAGACCAAAATTATACATTATATGATGTTGAGCTGTTCCAATCTTAGTAAGAACAAACTGCAAATGTGAATGCAGTGTAGTTAATTTGACTATCTTGTTCTACATTACTTATGTGTGTGTGTGTGTGTGTGTGTGTGTTAATTGTTTGTGTTAATTGTTTTGTTCTTTCTTTTTGAAGAGTGATCACTTTGTAGTACCTTCCAGTAAGTCACTTCGGACGCCTCAGGGGTTTCAATAGATTGTTCGTTTTATTCCAGTATAGCATTTGATTCTCTCGATAAATAAACTTAAACCTGTAATAACAAAAACATAAATATGGATGACGAACGAGGTAATCCATCCAATACTTGCAATGCGATAAACTGTCACTAAACTGATAAATAAACCGACAAGTAAATAAATTGAAAACCATATGCCTGCTGGCGTCCATGCATTTCCAACATCCAATTCCAAAACTTTCCAAAACCTCAAGGATTCCTCCTTTGTCTACCTCTATGCCACTAATTGGCGCAGGTGTGCAATTTTAACTCCTTCTGTTCCAAGGCCTTCCAAGGCCGCAAGATCATAATTCACCAGCAGGGGTCATTAAATTAACTTAAACATAAATGTCACAAATGGCTCCGACACACTTTGATAAATGGACATAGACTGCCATCTTGTGTATACTCACTGGTAATGCACTTTGCACCCATTCTACATGTTTGTACTATACATCATTATGTGTACATTACTAAAATTCTACTTTGTGGATGTATATGGCTCTAGTGTGCAATAGTGTTCCTTCACTGCCAACTGTCTCTGTCCTACCTGAGTGTTTTCCCTAATAATAGTTGCATTCCCCTTTGCATTCAGTTGAATTCATCAGCAGGTGTTATAATAATATCCCTATTTCTTTGTAATTCTAGCAGAGCTTTTTTTTCTCTTTGTTCTTTAGATAATTTGAATTTCTTTTCAGAGATTCACAATGAGTTTATTCTGGTCCTGTTTTGGACTCTCATAAATGAACAGTTTAAATGTGTTTTCCAGTGTTGAAGCATAGCTTTATGTTGTGGAGGTCCTCAAGTCTGTGGATTTCTGTAAGTCCAATCGACAGGTCCCGAGGGACATGAAGACGGTTTTGCAATGTCTATCACTTTGCAATAGTGTGGGAACCCGTCACAGACTCCGGCTTACGCTATGATGTTTACTTCTGATGTTTTATTAACAAAGTTCGGGAGGAGCACGTTCAAATAATTGATCCAATTATCACAATATTCCAACCAGCTGTCAACAATCAGTAAATCACCATGTCTATCTAATCAGCATGAGTGGAGATCTATTACTCATTTGACTCACCAATGTTCCTCGACAGTTTTCAGCATCCCTCCACCACCCCGTCTCCTCACACTCACCTGGTTACTTCCTAACCAGGAATACGGGGGGAGTACTCTGGGTTCGGGCCCAATATCCGAGCTTGGAGCCCTCTCCGTGGACAGCACGCCAAATATGCATAACATTTATTCTATCTAACTTATTTGTAAGTGTGAACTCGTGAAATATCATTTCAGGTCTCGAGGATCACCTACGAGCTGGAAGGTCAAAAGGTAAACCTGCCTGGCATTGATGGCAGAATGAACTCAATGATGAAAATACAGATGTGGCAATGTATAATATCTTATGTTTATTTACTTAATTAGGGTGAGGAATGTCTGGGGTGTTCATGAACTTATGAATTTAACCTCGGGCTGTTTAGCCTGGGTTATTTTGGGCATGGTTTAGGGTCCTTTTGGGCTAATCTGTCTGTCTGGGGTCACTTCAGGCAGTCAGGGTTTACAGAAGAAAAAGGACTCATTATCTTGTGTACACACACACACACACACACACACACACACACACACACACACACACACACTCATGTTCATGTTTGTATACATGTATTGTGATTCAAAATGTATTGGTTGACCATGATTGAGTTCACTCTTTTACTTTTAAATTAATAGGTATTTCAAATGAATGTTATTATGAAACAGTGTGATTTTTGGATATGTAGATTTAATTGATAACTGGACATTTTAATATGTCATTATTTAATATAAATGCATTTTTAGTAAATGTTATTATTAAACAATATTTCTTTTGAACAGCACTATTGTAAATCTTTTTGAATAACATGTAACCATTAAGCTAGCTGAAATTTCACCCTGAACGTGTTTGTTTGTGTATCACAGGTTCATCATTTCAACAGGTGTTGAAACAATGTAAAGTTGAAGAAAGTGGAAAGAGCAAATCAGGCAAGTTTGTCAAACTTTATTGAACTATAATATTTAAAAACATGTGTTAGATTAGTTGAGAAATTATAAACAACTATATATATATATATATATATATATATATATATATATATATATATATTAGGGGTGTAACGATTCGTTTTAACAACGATTCGATTCGATTCGCGATTCATGGTTGTCGATACGATTCAAGGACGATATTGGTTCATTTAGAACGATCCGATCCGAAACGATTCAGTGACTTGAAATCGATTCAGTAACTTTTTAGCCAAAAATTCTTGTAAGGGAATCAGGTATCAATTAATTATAGATATAAACAAACAAGTAAACAACAATTAATGTAAAATGCATTCACATTTTATTTTAATAAGTAGGACTGAACGATTATGACAAAAATGATAATTGTTGATTATTCCCTTGAAATTGTAATTGTGATTATTAATTACGATTATCACAACATAGAATGATGTTTTGAATAGTTTGGCCATGGGACCCACATTTCCGCATGGTCATCAAGCCGCGACCCACCTTTTTAGGAATTATATAAGCCTATTATAATACATTTGTTTACACAAAAATTGTTGAAACACAAGTTCTGTCCCCCTTTACTTAACAATTTTTTTTTAAGAATATGACAAATACTGATAGACAGTAGGCACTGCGAGGTTAAGCTATAAATAGCAGTCCCAAACTAGTTTTTGTTAATACAATCTTGGTATGAGCCACCACAGTCATATAAAAATATACAAAACCAGTAAGTGGCATTTTGTTATGGAAACAAACAACAACTAGAAAAAAAAGTTTGTTGAGACAAACTTTAAGTTGGCTTGAGAAAGCCTGAACAGAGAGTTTGAAGAAGTTTAAAGAAGTTAGAAGTTTAAAGTAGGTTAAAGTTAGATTGATAGATTAGTTAGAAAGAAATAATAGTTGGAAGGAAAGAAAGAAAGATTAGTTAGAAAGAAAGAAAGAAAGAAAGAAAGAAAGAAAGATTAGTTAGAAAGAAAGAAAGAAAGAAAGAAAGATTAGTTAGAAAGAAAGAAAGAAAGAAAGATTAGTTAGAAAGAAAGAAAGAAAGAAAGAAAGAAAGAAAGAAAGAAAGAAAGAAAGAAAGAAAGAAAAAAGATTAGTTAGAAAGAAAGAAAGAAAGAAAGATTAGTTAGAAAGAAAGAAAGAAAGATTAATTATAAAGAAAGAAAGAAAGAAAGAAAGAAAGAAAGAAAAAAGATTAGTTAGAAAGAAAGAAAGAAAGAAAGAAAGATTAGTTAGAAAGAAAGAAAGAAAGAAAGATTAGTTAGAAAGAAAGAAAGAAAGAAAGAAAGAAAGAAAGAAAGAAAAAGAAAGAAAGAAAAAGATTAGTTAGAAAGAAAGAAAGAAAAGTAAGAAACAGAAAGAAAGAAAGAAAAGTAAGAAACAGAAAAAAGAAAGATTAGTTAGAAAGAAAGAAAGAAAGAAAGAAAAAGGATTAATTAGTTAGCAAGAAAGAAAGAAAGAAAGAAAGAAAGAAAGAAAGAAAGTAAAAAGATTAGTTAGAAAGAAAGAAAGAAAGAAAGAAAGAAAGAAAGAAAGAAAGAAAGAAGATTAATTAGTTAGAAAGAAAGAAAGAAAGAAAGAAAGAAAGAAAGAAAGAAAGAAAGAAAGAAAAAAGATTAGTTAGAAAGAAAGAAAGAAAAGAAAGAAAAAGAAAAAAGAAAGATTAGTTAGAAAGAAAGAAAGAAAGAAAGAAAGATTAGTTAGAAAGAAAGAAAGAAAAGTAAGAAAAAGAAAGAAAGAAAGAACGATTAGTTAGAAAGAAAGAAAGAAAGAAAAAAGATTAGTTAGAAAGAAAGAAAGAAAAGTAAGAGAAAGAAAGATTAGTTAGAAAGAAAGAAAGTAAAAAGATTAGTTAGAAAGAAAGAAATAAAAGTAAGAGAAAGAAAGAAAGAAAGATTAGTTAGAAAGAAAGAAAGAAAGAAAGAAAAAAGATTAGTTAGAAAGAAAGAAAGAAAAGTAAGAGAAAGAAAGAAAGAAAGATTAGTTAGAAAGAAAGAAAGAAAAAAGATTAGTTAGAAAGAAAGAAAGAAAAGTAAGAGAAAGAAAGATTAGTTAGAAAGAAAGAAAGAAAGTAAAAAGATTAGTTAGAAAGAAAGAAAGAAAAGTAAGAGAAAGAAAGAAAGATTAGTTAGAAAGAAAGAAAGAAAGAAAGAAAGAAAGAAAGAAAGAAAAGCAAGAAAAAGAAAAATGAAAGATTAGTTAGAAAGAAAGAAAGAAAAATGATTAGTTAGAAAGAAAGAAAGAAAGGAAAAAGATTAATTAGTTAGAAAGAAAGAAAGAAAGAAAGAAAGAAAGAAAGAAAGAAAAAAGATTAGTTAGAAAGAAAGAAAGAAAAGTAAGAAAAAGAAAGAAAGAAAGATTAGTTAGAAAGAAAGAAAGAAAGAAAGAAAGAAAGAAAGAAAAAAGATTAGTTAGAAAGAAAGAAAGAAAAGTAAGAAAAAGAAAAAGAAAGATTAGTAAGAAAGAAAGAAAGAAAGAAAGAAAGAAAAAAGATTAGTTAGAAAGAAAGAAAGAAAAGTAAGAAAAAGAAAGAAAGAAAGAAAGAAAAAAAGAAAGAAAGAAAGAAAGAAATAAAGAAAAAAGATTAGTTAGAAAGAAAGAAAAAAGTAAGAGAAAGAAAGATTAGTTAGAAAGAAAGAAAGTAAAAAGATTAGTAAGAAAGAAAAAAGATTAATTAGAAAGAAAGAAAGAAAGAAAGATTAGTTAGAAAGAAAGAAAAGAAAGAAAAAGAAAGAAAGAAAGAAAGAAAAGTAAGAAAGAAAAAGATTTGTTAGAAGGAAAGAAAGAAAGAAAGAACGAAAGAAAGATTAGTTAGAAAAAAAGAAAAGTAAGAAAAAGAAAGAAAGAAAGATTAGTTAGAAAGAAAGAAAGAAAGAAAGATTAGTTAGAAAAAAAGAAAAGAAAGAAAAAGAAAGAAAGAAAGAAAGATTAGTTAGAAAAAAAGAAAAGTAAGAAAAAGAAAGAAAGAAAGATTAGTTAGAAAGAAAGAAAGAAAAAAGATTAGTTAGAAAGAAAGAAAGAAAGAAAGAAAGAAAAAAGATTAATTAGTTAGAAAGAAAGAAAGAAAGAAAGAAAGATTAGTTAGAAAGAAAGAAAGAACGAAAGAAAGAAAGAAAGAAAGAAAGAAAGAAAAGTTAGAAAGAAAGAAAGAAAAGTAAGAAAAAGAAAAAAGAAAGATTAGTAAGAAAGAAAGAAAGAAAGAAAGAAAGTAAAAAGATTAGTTAGAAAGAAAAAAGATTAATTAGTTGGATGGATAGATTAGTAAGAAAGAAAGAAAGATAGATAAGTTAGTTAGTTAGAAAGATAGATAGATTAGTAAGTAAGAAAGAAAGAAAGATAGATATGTTAGTTAGAAAGATGGATAGATTAGTAAGAAAGAAAGAAAGATAGATATGTTAGTTAGAAAGATGGATAGATTAGTAAGAAAGAAAGATAGATATGTTAGTTAGAAATATGGATAGATTAGTAAGTAAGAAAGAAAGAAAGATAGATATGTTAGTTAGAAAGATGGATAGATTAGTAAGAAAGAAAGATAGATATGTTAGTTAGAAATATGGATAGATTAGTAAGTAAGAAAGAAAGAAAGATAGATATGTTAGTTAGAAAGATGGATAGATTAGTAAGAAAGATAGATAAGTTAGTTAGAAAGATAGACTAGTTAAAATGAACGAAAGAAAGATAAATAAGTTAGTTAGAAAGATAAATAAGTTAGTTAGAAAGATAGATAGATTAGTTAAAAAGAAAGAAAGAAAGAAAGAAAGAAAGATAAGGTAGTTAGAAAGATAGATATATTAGTAAGAAAGAAAGAAAGGTAGATAAGTTAGTCAGAAAGATAGATAGATTAGTCAAAAAGAAAGAAAGAAAGATAAGTTAGTTAGAAAGATAGATAGATTAGGTAAAAAGAAAGAAAGATAGATAAGTTAAAAAGAAAGAAAGAAAGATAAGTTAGTTAGAAAGAGATAGATTAGTTAAAAAGAAAGATAGATAAGTTAGTTAGAAAGATAGATAGATTAGTTAAAAAGAAAGAAAGAGAGATAAGTTAGTTAGAAAGATAGATTAGTAAGAAAGAAAGATAGATAAGTTAGTTAGAAAGATAGATAGATTAGTTAAAAAGAAATAAAGATAGATTAGTTAGTTAGAAAGATAGATTAGTTAAAAAGAAAGAAAGATAAATTAGTTAGAAAGATAGATGGATTAGCTAGAAAGAAAGAAAGAGATAAGTTAGTTAGAAAGATATATAGATTAGTTCAAAAGAAAGAAAGAAAGATAGATAGATAGATAGATAGATAGATAGATAGATAAGTTAGTTAGAAAAAGATAGATTAGTTAAAAAGAAAGAAAGATAGATAAGTTAGTTAGAAAGATAGATAGATTAGTTAAAAAGAAATAAAGATAGATTAGTTAGTTAGAAAGATAGATTAGTTAAAAAGAAAGAAAGATAAATTAGTTAGAAAGATAGATGGATTAGCTAGAAAGAAAGAAAGATAGATAAGTTAGTTAGAAAGATATATAGATTAGTTCAAAAGAAAGAAAGAAAGATAGATAGATAGATAGATAGATAGATAAGTTAGTTAGAAAAAGATAGATTAGTTAAAAAGAAAGAAAGATAGATAAGTTAGTTAGAAAGAAAGATAGATTAGTTAAAAAGAAAGAAAGATAGATAAGTTAGAAAGATGGATTAGTTAAAAAGAAAGAAAGATAGATAAGTTAGAAAGATAGATTAGTTAAAAAGAAAGAAAGATAGATAGATAGATAGATAGATAGATAGATAGATAGATAGATAGATAGATAGATAGATAAGGTAGTTAGAAAGATAGATAGATTAGTTAAAAAGAAAGAAAGAAAGATAGATAAGTTAGTTAGAAAGATAGATAGATTAGTTAAAAAGAAAGAAAGCTAGATAAGTTAGTTAGAAAGATAGATTAGTTAAAAAGAAAGATAGATAAGTTAGTTAGAAAGATAGATAGATTAGTTAAAAAGAAAGAAAGATTGATAAGTTAGTTAGAAAGATAGATAGATTAGTTAAAAAGAAAGAAAGATTGATAAGTTAGTTAGAAAGATAGATAGATTAGTAAGAAAGAAAGATAGATAAGTTAGTTAGAAAGATAGATAGATTAGTAAGAAAGAAAGAAAGATAGATAAATTAGTTAGAAAGATAGATAGATTAGTTAAAAAGAAAGAAAGATTGATAAGTTAGAAAGATAGATAGATTAGTAAGAAAGAAAGAAATATAGATAAGTTAGTTAGAAAGATAGATAGATAAGTAAGAAAGGAAGAAAGATAGATAAGTTTGTTAGAAAGATAGATAGATTAGTTAAAAAGAAAGATAGATAAGTTAGTTAGAAAGATAGATAGATTAGTTAAAAAGAAAGAAAGAGATAAGTTAGTTAGAAAGATAGATAGATTAGTAAGAAAGAAAGAAAGATAGATAAGTTAGTTAGAAAGAAAGATAGATAGATAGATAGATAGATAGATAGATAGATAGATAGATAGATAGATAGATAGATAGATAGATAGATAGATAGATAGATAGATAGATTTAGAATGGTAGTTTAATTGAGTCTAGGGCTTCAGAGAGTTTAAATTTGAGTTTTTGGTTTGTGCACTAATGGGCCACCGTAGTCTTGGCTCAATTTGAGCAGTCTGCAATGAAAGTCAATGGGGTTTTTATGATTTTTAATATTAATTTTTAAGAAAACTGAAAGTCAAATCAGTCTGAAAAGATATAGCACACCAAGTCAGAATAGTCTGAAGGTCTGACCTGAGTTTGGAGTTTGTAGAGTTAAAGCTCTAGGAGGAGTTAGAGTTGATAAATTTTGGGTAAGAAAAAGAATAATAACTAGATTAAAAAGTTCGTCGAGACAAACTTTAAGTTGGCTTGAGAAAGTTTGGACTGGAAAGTTTAAAGTTTAAAGTAGTTTGAAGATTAAAGTAGTTTGAAGTTTAATTTAGTTTAACGTTTAATTTAGTTTAAGAAGTTTGAAGTTTAATTTACTTTAAAGTTTAAAGTAGTTTGAAGTTTAATTTAGTTTAAAGTTTAAAGTAGTTTGAAGTTTAATTTAGTTTACAGTTGAAAGTAGTTTGAAGTTTAAAGTTTAAATTAGTTTGAAGTTTAAAGTAGTTTAAAGTTTGAAGTAGTTTAAAGTTAAAAAGTTGCTAGGGTGTTTCTAGTGGGTTGCTAAGGTGTTCTGGGTGGTTGCTAGGTGGTAGCTGGGGTATTCTGGATGGTTGCTAGGCGGTTGCTAGGGTCTTTTGGGTGGTTGCTAGGGTGTTCTGGGTGGTTGCTAGGCAGTTGCTAGGGTCTTTTGGGTGGTTGCTAGGCGGTTGCTAGGGTGTTCTGGGTGGTTGCTAGTCAGTTGCTAGGGTCTTTTGGGTGGTTGCTAGGCGGTTGCTAGGGTGTTCTGGGTGGTTGCTAGGCTGTTTTGGGTGGTTGCTAGGATATTTTGGGTGGTTGCTAGGCGGTTGCTAGGGTCTTTTGGGTGGTTGCTAGGCGGTTGCTAGGGTGTTTTGGGTGGTTGCTAGGCGGTTGCTAGGGTTTCTGGGTGGTTGCTAGGGTATTTTGGGTGGTTGCTAGGGTGTTCTGGGTGGTTGCTAGGCGGTTGCTAGGGTCTTTTGGGTGGTTGCTAGGGTATTTTGGGTGGTTGCTAGGGTGTTCTCGGTGGTTGCTAGGGTCTTTTGGGTGGTTGCTAGGCGTTGCTAGGGTGTTTTGGGTGGTTGCTAGGATATTTTGGGTGGTTGCTAGGGTCTTTTGGGTGGTTGCTAGGGTGTTCTGGGTGGTTGCTAGGCGGTTGCTAGGGTGTTCTGGGTGGTTGCTAGGGTCTTTTGGGTAGTTGCTAGGCGGTTGCTAGGATATTTTGGGTAGTTGCTAGGGTCTTTTGGGTGGTTGCTAGGCGATTGCTAGGATATTTCGGTGGTTGCTAGGGTCTTTTGGGTGGTTGCTAGGGTATTTTGGGTGGTTGCTAGGATATTTTTGGTGGTTGCTAGGGTCTTTTGGGTGGTTGCTAGGCGGTTGCTAGGGTCTTTTGGGTGGTTGCTAGGGTGGTTGCTAGGTGGTTGCTAGGGTGTTATGGGTGGTTGCTAGGCTGTTCTGGGTGGTTGCTAGGGTGTTATGGGTGGTTGCTATGGTGTTGCTAGGCGGTTGCTAAGGTATTCAGGGCGGTTGATATGGTGTTACTAGGTGGTTGGTAGTTGTCACAGATGGTTACTATGGAGTTTTTATAGAGTTCTTAGCATGATCTTGGCATGATTTAACACTTAACTAATCACTATTAGCATGTAGCTATTCACTGCTAGCATGTGTAGCATGTTGGAAGTGCTGTTTGCTAGCATGAGTCAAAAGAGCCAAACCTCATCTCTATACGATGTTCTGATACAGAGATATAGGTCTTACAAAACGGTTGCTAGGGTACTCGAGTTTGGTTGCTATGGAGTTGCTTGGGAGCTGGAAGATTTAAACTTAAGAAGTTTATAGTGGTTTGAAGTTTACAGTAGTTTACAGTAGTTTGAAGTTTGACAGATAGATAAATAAGCTAGATAGACACACACACACACACACAAACACACACACACACACACACACACACACACACACACACACACACACACACTAACT